>NW_019280836.1:0-81368 GCF_000648695.1 Onthophagus taurus
CAAGTTAATTAAATATTTAGATGAAATATAAAGAAAAAGAAAATTGTAATTTAATTATATCAAGCTGAAAAAGTTGTTAAAGAAGAAATACAACAAAAATTTGATAAAATGGAAGAGAGAATATTATGACATTATAAATTTGTTAAAATAAAAAAGCAATGACATCTTATAAATATTTATTATGGATATTGCTGTACATGATTACATTTCCTTTTAAGATGAAACAATATTATATTTATTACAAAACCCTAATTAATAAGAAATTACTTTAATCATTCATGATGTAAACCAGAATAAATTATAATCCATGTAACTAAAAACCCAGCAAACGATGTCATAAACCCTTCCTTAGTTAATTCCCACGTTCCCCCATACTCTTCTTCGTTTATATTTTGGAAATTTATACAGTAAAAATAAATAATCGCTGCATTAACCAAGACGAATAAAGCTATACCAAGGAAGCCTTTTAACGGTAATAACCCCCACGTTATCCCTATAAAAATTCCGATGAATTGTCTCATCCAATAAATCACATCTAAAAATTCTTCCTGCAATTACAAAAAATAATAATAATTTAAATAAAAATTTAACATAACCTCACCTTATCAGGCCACTCCGAATTCGAGGTAAACGCTCTGGTCCATAAAGTTTTATTCGACGTGGAAACACCGTTTTTTTCGATCGTTTTCGTTTTACTACTCATTTTTGAATAGTTTCTGTTAGAAAAACAAGTTTTTTTAATTCTTTTAACAAATAATTCTAAATCATCCTTTTGACAGGTGGTGACGTTTTATAATTATAAAAATCTATTTTACCGACATAAATAAATTACAATTTTTATTATTAATAATTAGTTTTAATAATTTAATATTGAAATTAAAATTATTACTATGACCATAATAAATAATTTATGAATAAAAATTTTTAATTTCAAGGTGAATAAGATGTTAAAAAAGAAAACTGTAATTTTAAGTTTTAAATGTCAAAGCCTTGTCAAAGTCAAATTTTAAGTATTGATAAATTTAATTAATTAAGAACTAATAATTAATTCATTTTATTTGTTGGGAAGGTCAAATTGTTTCATTGAATAACGCAGACCTTTTAGAGACTACTTTACAAGGTAAACGGATGCTATGTTTTAAGAATTTACAAAACTGATTAGCATTCATTAATTTTTTAAACAATTTTAAACAATAATTTAAACGTTCTTTTTTTTGAAGGTCAAATTATTAAATTGGATTAAAAGAAGATGTAATTACAAGTTACAACGAAGAGAAAATTGAAGCGGAGAAAAATCTATCTAGAATTTAACTCTAGAAAAGCTAGATATTCTCCGGTCTCATCTGAAACATAAAACAACCTGTGGATTTCTTAGCAATGACGTAACGTTCCCCACGCAGCCTTCCACCAGGTCTCCTCCACAGTTCGAGATACACACACACGTTAACAGCGTTGAACGGCGCGCGTTAAAACGTATTTTTTGCGGTGTTTACCCCATTCAAAAGTAGTTTTTAAAATTGTACCCGAAATGTTCAACGAAACGTAATAACAACTTCATCGCTAAACCTTACTTTATTGCAAGAAAGAACGGTAAGTTGAAATAGAAAAATAGACGAAACAAGAGTTTAGTTTTACCATGGCGGTTTTGTACCGTTCGCTTTACCTTTGCATCGTCGTTTTAAAATGTAATTGGATTGAGAGAGGCGAAAACGTTTTTACTTCGAACCATATTTAGAGGTTGACGTCATTTTTAGAAAGCGAATCGGTACTTTAATGAAAAGTAAAAGGATTTTTTATTCTTGATACCCGTAGCCTTGGATCTTTTTCTTGTTTGTTTTTTAATTAATTTAAAAAAAGGGGATTAATTTTGTATTTTTGATTTATTTTTTTGCTAGTTTTTTTTAATCTTATTAAAATATAAAAGAAATGGCAAGGATTAAGGAGGATGAAACGAGGTCGTTGTGGCCAAAACACCCCTCCAGTCAAGATATAAGAATGGGTATGTTTAAAAGAATAAAAAAGGAAACTAATTAAAATTAAACTAACTAAAAATATACTAAAAGAGAATAATAGAATACAAAAAATTATTCCTATTTTACATATTGCATCAATAACTTTCACTACTAAAATTTAAACAAAACGATTTCTAAAAATTAAAAATTTCCCTTGAAAGAAGAGTATTCTCCAACTTATTAAGTATATTTTATGAAGATATACAAGCCTAACAAACAGAGCGGCTCAAGAAAACACGAAAAAGCTTTTGTGTTGCGAAGAAATGCTAATTAGAAAAGGATTTCGTCGTGGCTTTCTTTTGTAAACGTTGAGAATTGTAGAAATGTTAAAGTTTCTTGGGTTTTTAATTAAAAAATAATTATTAACATGTAATTTCAGTCTAATATTTTTAATTCATAATAATTTAAACAACTTAATATCGTTATTTTCTTTTTGATTAAACAATATCGATTTATTTTAGATGAATTATCAGATACAATGGGAAAAGGTATGACGACCCGCGTTAATAAAAATCATTACGTAGCTAGGAGACCCGCGGCGGAGTCGCCGATACCCGTTCACGTGCCAAGAAGTGTTTATTCGGATGGCGAGGAAAGTCAAAGAGCGCCTTCAGAAAGAACTCTATCAGAATATACGGTAATATTTTGTTTAATTAATCTCAAAACTACTCCTACCTAGATCTCTAAAATAAATCGTTCCACCAAAAAAACATTTAATACATCTTATTTATAGGTGTTAAAGTTTATTTAATATTTCAATAATATTAATATGCATTAGAAACGACGACTTCAAACTTAACGCAAGGAAAAAGGAACAAGCTGAGATATAAAAAATAACACCTTCAATAAGACTTTGAACTGAAGAAATAAACAACACCAATGGACTACATGTTAAACGACACTAAATAGCACAAGGTTTTTATAACAATTAATGATTCCATAAATGGATTCAAAATGTGTTCATTCTGAATCAGAAAGATCTGAATTCGAACACCTCGTTATGTATTTGTCTAATTAGGCACGTGCTGTTCATGATTGTTTCATCAGTAAGTGTCTTATTGTTGTAAAGATATTTGACTTTTATTATGGTGAAACAACTATGAGTAAGTATAATCTATATGTAAAAGCATAACTGGACTAGGTCTGGAAATGTCCTCAATGAGCTGGTAATGCGAGGAAGAGAAGGACTAACATAATAACTCATGGAGCTGTATGATAAAATACGGCAGGATGTCCAAACTCCAGAAAGCTGAAGAAACTATTTTCACTCTTTAAGAAAGGAATTTCTTTCCTAGACACATAGATGAAGCTGTTTTCTCGAACTCTTGTGACGTGTTTCTCCTCAAAGTAACAAATCAACGATCGATACAGTCTTTGTAGTTAACCATAGGGGAGAAAGCCCTAGAACATGCATACTTACTCTAATTTATGAATTTGATGAAAGTGTTCGACAGGATATGATTACCGGAATGTGAATATGAAGCAGGGCGGCAGCCTCAGCCCACTCTTCTTCAACACCAATCTTCATAGACAGGATCATAGAACAAGTGCGCGAACGACGCAACTTTGATTGCAAACACGGGGGATGGACTATAATGGCTACTGCAGCATTTTAGAATACAGGTGGAAAAACTCAACATGGAGATAAATGTTACCAAAAGAAAAACTATTGTAATAACTAAAGTACTGTGTAAATGTAAACTGCAAATGAACGGTCACATGATAAAGCAAGTAACAGACTACACTAATTTAGGCGTAGGCTTATCATCTAGTAGAGCTCAAAAATAACGTGAGAAAACTAGTCAGCAAGTCAGCCAGAATTGGGGGAGCACCAAGAACCATCTGGAAAAACAACTGCATATCTATTGAGACATGTACATCGAAGGGGCGAAAAGGATGATGTGTGCCAACGATTTTGAAAGTAATTATTGGCATTGAAAGCAGTCACGAATGGTTAGGAATAGACTATGAAAAATTCCAGAGATTGCTAAGCAGCATCCAAAAGGTACTATCTTGATCATTACGACATAACTCCTTATCCTTGATGATTTTAATTTGCCTGAATATATTAAGGCACCTGGCATATCTACCAAATGTAGAAAAACGGAGTTATTTCGTAACTTTTGTGATTTTCTGGACCTTCGTCAACTCAATCATGTTGACAATCGTCTATTGGAGTCGGTTCTGACAAATACTGATCATCAGTTTGAACTTGTTCGTGTTGTTGAAAGTTGTATGAGATTTTGGATTTATTTGGTATACCCCAGTAATTAAGCGGCTATTAAAGTTGAAAGAGTATTATAGGAGGAAGTGGAGGAGAAGCAATAGTGCTTTCTATTCAGTAGAATATAAAAGACTCAGATGTTTGATTAAACAGAAAATCTCTGATGAATCTCCTTTACTATTAGTGCTGAACAATCGCTTAGTTCTGACCCCCGTAACTTTTGGAGTTATATAAGACAGAAAACAACAACCTCGAGACCTCCTGGAAAAATGATGTGTGATAAGTTCACCTACACTGATCCTGAAAAAATGCTTTTGCAGAACAATTCTCTAGAGTATATTCTGGTGTCTCTGCTTATAACATGGTTGATGTACACTCTACGTATCCTCCAGTATTTGTTGCCGATGTGACTGAAGAACAGGTTCTTCATTTCCTAAAAAGGATACCTAATAAATTTACTGCTGGTGATGATGATCTTCCTGCATTTTTCATTCGTGATTGTTGTGCAGTGTTTGCAGTTCCTCTTTATTTAATAATTAACCTATCCTTAAGCACTAAGATTACTGATTATGGACCGATATCGTTATTGTCCAATTTCGCTCAAATATTTGAACAGATTATTTACAAGATGATTTATCCGCAGGTTCAGTCATTTGTGTCACCATATCAACATGGCTTTATTAAGAGTCGTTCAACCATTACCAATATCGCGGTGGTTACTGAGGTGATTTGTGAATCTTTGGATAGGGGCGGTCAGGTAGATGTGGTATACACTGATTTTTCTAAAGCATTCGACATGATTCATCATGACGTTCTCTTGTATAAACTTAGTGCATTTGGCTTATCTCCTAAGTTTATGAAACTATTTACCTCTTGAACTAAAATTAGAAACTTTCCGTGCGTTTTAAGAAAAGGTTTGACGTTTCGGATGCCATGTTGCAACCCTCTTCAGAAATTGGTTCGAAGTGACGAAATCGAAAATTGGGAACAATATATAAGTCGGAAAACTAATTAATAATCAATTAAAGATAATTATTAACTAATTGTATCGCGTCCGGTGTGAGGCGGGAGGAGGTCTTCTTGTTCACCACCATCTTCCATGTTCTGCTAAGCTCCCAGCCATCCTCTCTGTTGACGTTATTTCTATGTCGGTGGATCTCTATGGCTTCTCTTGTCAGTCGCTAGTGATATCTGTTGTCCCTAGCTAGCACCTTTGTTTGGTCAAAGTCTATTCGGCGTCCCTCTGCATGGCAATGTTCCGCAACCGCCGACTGCGTAAACCTTCCCACAACTACACGATAGTCGGTAGACTCCCGTTCCTTTTAATGGAGTTAGTTTGTTCTTGGCTATCGGGAGTGTATTCCAAATCTTGCTGACCGTCCCGTACCGCACTATGATGTCGTTCTTCTTGAGGTGCCTGGCAATTCGTTCCGTTACACCTGAAACATAGGGAAGACGGATAAATCCAAGAGGTTTTGTACTTACCGCGTCCTCCCTCTGCTTTCGCTGCTTGATGGCCCGGTTGATGTCCCTCGTAGTGTATCCGTTCTTCTGCAGTACGCCTCGTAGAAAGTGTTGCTCCTTCCTCAAGTTATCTCCTTCACATCTTCTCGCTGCTCGCTGAAATAAAGTGCGGATCACGGACCTCTTCTGTTGAATTCTGATGATGCTTGCAAGTACCTGTTTCCGAACTATTTTTTCGGACCGTGATGTTGTCAGTCTTCAGTCGGACTTGGACGTCTTGGTGGAATAGTGTAACCGTTATCAGCTAAAGATTAGTGCCAATAAGTGTGTTGCGGTTAGTTTTACACGCAAAATGTCTCCTCTTCCATCTTCTTATTATATAGAAGATGTTCTTCTTGAGAAACTATCTACAATCAAGGATCTGGGAGTTACTTTTGACCGCAAATTGTCTTTTGTGCCGCACATTGAAAATATTGCATCTTCTGCAGCGAGGATGCTTGGTTTCGTTTTGCGCACCTCACGAGCTTTTTCTGACATCGGTGTGTACAAGTCCCTGTTTTTGATATTTGTATTGTCCAAATTGGAATATTGCTCTGTAATTTGGTCGCCACAATATGTGTGTCATAGACTTATGTTGGAGAGAACTCAGAGGAGATTTTTCAAATATTTGTCTCTACGCCTGGACATAGATCCGGATCATACCCGGATCGTGGAACGGATTACGCATCCCTGCTGTGGAGTCACAACTTTTCTGTACTGGACGTAAGAAGAGATGACCAGTGTACCAAGTTTTTGCAGAAGTTAGTGCAAGGTGAATTTGATTGTGGTTGGTTGTTGTTGCGGATCATTTTCGCGATGCCTACGCGTACAACACATAGTACCAATCAGTTTTATTTGAGGAATTGCAGATCCAATGTTTTAACCAACTCCCCGGTGCAGAGGGTGTGTAAACTAACTAACAATCAATAATAGTGTAGGAGTATTTACGTGAATTATATTTGTTTTATAGCATGTGTTATTTCTTATTTTCTTGTAATATTGTTGTAAAGTTTGGTTTTCGGCAACAGAAATTAATAGTGATGAGAGATCACAATGTGTATTGTGAATGAAAATTTTGACAATGGAATATGTACTTCCAAGTAAATCGGAACCCCATTGTGATGCTAATCACCACATGCCATCATAGTACAGTTGGCAAACGTCGTAATTTTTTTTTCAGTTCATTAAAATTTGACAACATGAAATTGGCAGAATTTTGGACTAATTAATAAAGTTTACTGTAATAAAAACCAAGTTTAGAGCAAATATGCAAAAAGTGATTTTCAGGCTCAAAAAATTTATAAATAATGAAGATCCCATCGGGTCCCAAACACTGTTGACCCCATCGGATCAATAGTGTTTGTTTTTGGAAGATCATTTTGGGGATTGCATTCTTTGAGGTATCCAGAAGCCGCCATATTCCCTAATCTGATCCCTTGTGACTAATTTTTGTGTGGTAATATTAAAGACATCATAATTCTAAAACCATCACTGAGCAGAAAACAATAGTCACTTTGGCGAGTTTTGCAGAATTTTGTTTCTTTTCTATAGATGTATTATTGTGTCAATCACTATGTAAAAATGATAATCAATACACTTAGATCACTTTTCCTAGCACCGATTGCATAGTACCGGGTGTTAAATAACGAGATACAGGAAAGTTGTGGTTGGAGTTTAGATCAGTACAATATTAGTATTGTTTCAACAGAGTGTGAATTATGGGAATTCTATAATGAATGAAACGGCCAGAGTACTAAATATATGCTATTGCTGTGGGGATTTTATCTACAAAGTTGTGTGACTAACTGGTTTGCCTGTTAGGTTCGGTTTAACTCGTTTGAGGTCATAGCGAAAAATATTGAGTTTTGCAAATTATCTTGCTTCTGGATGTGTGGCGAAGAAGGTTGGAGAAGAACAAAAATAGGACAACAAGATTTCGGGTATGATTAAGCCGACATTGTTGTAAAGGGTGGAGGTATAGAGTATTAGGGCAGATGATTCTGCTCCTATTCTAGGGTACAGGGACTTCTCGTACTGCGCCGATAGAGACTATGCAAGTAGTATTGGAGAGAAAGCTTCTTACAGGAAGAAAGTGTATACACCTTCTCATGCAGTCATGTGATGCTTTTATGAGGTATCCAGAGAGGACTTCAACAATGTGCTAGGTGGAACCAAAAGCAGGACTTATCGTCTACAATGTCAATCGGAAGCCGGTGGAGTGGTTAAGAAGTAGAAAACGAGAAACAAATGATTTATAGAAGCAAGAGTTTTCAAGTTTTGTTTAGGCATTTCAGACTCTTTATGCGTTGTCAGAATGTCTGAAGCAGAGAGTGAAGGGAAGAACTGCTGTGAATTGAATATGCTCATACAAACTTAATAAGCGACCATATCCTTTTAAAACAAATTATTTTCAATTATATTTTCCATCAATTAATATTGACGGCGGCGTTTTATTTCAGCATTAATTTAATACCTTTTTCTTATTTTATTTTTAGCCATATAATGTTGTAAATGAACGAGAAGCCAGAAGATATCACCACGCCAGAAATCCACCAAGAGCTTCTTCTGCCTTAAGCAGAGGCAGTGGTTACGATGATAATGGATCCGATATTTATGTTACAAGTGGAGCCTATAAAGCACCATCAGAATTTAGGTTAATATCCATATTTTGTATATATATATAAATATTTAAGAATAAATGTTATTAAAATGATTTATTTTTAGTCGCGGTTCACGATCAAGAGGAGCTCCTAGTCACTATTCATACAGAAGTGGAGTAGCCCCATCGGTTGCAAGTACACAAAAAACAAGAAATTCACGCAAAGGTGGCGTCACAGTTGAAACGATGGCCGCACCAAACCCCTTTTGTCCAAACATAAAAGGAATGTGCTGTTTGATGCTTTTATTAAACTTGGGTATCGTTTTGGTAACTTTGGGATTCGTGATAGTTATCCAATTTTTCGAACCGATTTACGTTTGGTAAGATTCATTTTAATTTTACCTTTTTATTATTGATTTTTGATTTTCTTTTAGGGTGCTAGGAATAATATTTTTAATAGTTGGGTTTCTAACGTTAATCGCAAGTATAATATATTGCGTCGTTATATGTCGAGATTTTAAATCGCCGAAAGACGTCAATCCGGAAGATTTTTATTGGACACATCATTGGCAAAAAACTTTTGGAACTCCCGAAATTAATTACAAAACCGAGGAAAAGTATCCGGATGATCGGTATAGCGATCGATATTCAGTGAGTAAACTTTCATCGAAATACTCGGATCGGAATCAGAGATATTAAGAAGATTTTACGAAAACAATTTTGATTTTTAACATTTCTTTTTTGTTACTTTTTTACTAATTTATTATTATAAAAAATATATTATATTAATATAATTAATAATGTAACTAGTATTTAAAACTCAAAGATATATTTTTTAGAAATAAAATTTACTAAAATCAAAAATTCTTTTGTATTCCATCTTTCACGAATTCCACCACTTCTAGCAATTGACAACATTCTTTCTAGGTCTAGCGTTAGTTCTAGTTTTACACTAGCACTATCACTAGAACTAACACAAAACTTAGAAATAGAATCTTGTGTTAGTTCTAGTGATAGTACTAGTGTAAAACTAGAACTAACACAAGACCTAGAACTAGAATCATTCGGATTTAGCCGTCTTGAGAGACGTGCGGCTAAATCCGAATGTTTCTAGTTCTCGGTTTAGTGTTAGTTCTAGTTTTGCACTAACACTATAACTAGAACTAAAGCAAGACCTAGAACTAGAAACATTCTAGGTCTAATGTTAGTTCTAGTGATTTTGGTAGCTACTGCTAGTTAGCATATCGCTATGTTGCATATTTTTATTGCACTAAAACTAGAACTAACAGTAGACCTAGAACTAGAAACTTTCTAGTTCTAATGTTAGTTCTAATTTTACACTAGCACTATCACTAGAACCAACACAACACCTAGAACTAGAATCATTCGGGTTTAGCCGCCTTGAGAGACGTGCGGCTAAATCCGAATGTTTCTAGTTCTCGGTCTTGTGTTAGTTCTAGTGATAGTGCTAGTGTAAAACTAGAACTAAGTTAGTGTTAGTTCTAATTTTAATTGTTATTCAACGTTAGATTGTGATAAATTTTTATTGAACGAAAAGCAGAACTAACACTAGACCTAGAACCACAATTCATTTTATGTGGAACATACATATATTCCGAATTCTATAAAATTCTCGGTATATTAAATAAATTAGTATTTTATTAAATACCAAATAGATACGTTAGATGGCGCTGATTGTAACATACAGACATCTTTAATTTTGTGATTTAAAACTTTGTAAGTTCACGGTTAGATGGCAGATAATAAACCAAAATTTGAAATGAGTAAAATCCAAGAAGTACAGGTATAATTCCAACCCTGTATTTAACCGATTTGAGACTTCGTTATCTATAAATATCTGTCTGATTCGTTGGCGGGTAAGAGGAGGACGCATTTATTTCGGTGGGGGCCGTTTTTAGACGGTCAATGCCCTCAGATTCTGAAACAACTCCTCGCCTGTGTGTGTATCTAAAAAGAAAGGGTTTTATGTTTTATTCGATCCTGACCTCGGCGTTTTAACTTTTTGAGAACCCATTTTACGAGCGTCGCTATCGATTTTTTGTTTAAATAATATTTATTTTTATTATTTCGATTTTAATTTTTTTATTATGTATTAATTCCCTAGGAATGCCGCGTTTTATATTAATTAACGAGAGAAACCGATTATAGATTATTTCCAGTCGGGATAATTTAAAGTCCCGGCTCTAACCGCAAATGGTTAAAATTTAATTGCGCCAGTTATATTCCCCTTAATGATCTCGGATCTCGCAGCTGCATCTCGTCTGCGATCGAAATATTCCAGGAAATTGATATAAAACTCGCAAAAAAAACCAGGGCGGTAGACGAAAAAAAAAAAAAAGAAAATAATCCAAGCCTAGATCTCCGAGTTCGGACTTTGTTACTTTTTTATGAACTCGGAACCTGTGTTTAATGAGAGATATCGTTTCCTAGATGAATTATTTATTTTTCTCCTTTTAAAGAGAATAACTTATTTTAACCTTAATTGCCGTGAACCCGTTTGTATGCCGTCTTAAAGTGTGGGCGGTCCTAGTCCAGACCAACAAGAAATTAATTTCATCTCGGAGAGAGCGAATACCATGTACGGGGACAACTTATCGACGATTAGTAGACGTTGTAATTGTCTCACAACACCTGGGAGAAAGATTATTACTAATTGATCATTTAATTGATTCGATCTAAATTTATCAATTTAAATAAGGTTGAAATTTCATTTTCTTGTTTTGACAATTTACTTCGAGATTGATTAAGTTTTCTTATGCTAAATCCGTACTAATTTTATAGATAATGTTTAATGGAAATTTAAAACAGTTACCTTTCAATGAAGAACTTCGTTTTGAAGAATCACTTTTAGTTCTTAATACACATTTCTTTTTTTAAGTTAAGTTGTTGATTAAGGGGTTCTTTGACAGCTGTCAAATTCGCTTCAAACATAAATAAAATTAATAACTATCTTCACACCTATAATTTTAATTTTAATTTCAATACAAACATTGCGATTTGTGTGATTTTAATTATAAATATGTGTGTTTTTAATTATAAATATGTTTTTTGTGTGTTTTGAAGAATTAGTTTATTTTTGATCTATTATAGTACTGTGGACAGCTGTGAAGTTCGGTTTCTACCATAAATAAGATTAATAACTATCTTCACACCTATAATTTTAATTGTCGATACAAACATTAAAATTTGTGTGTTTTTCATTATAAATATGTGTGTTTATTTAAGCTTTACATAATTTGATAGATAAAAATGATAAAATATTGATTACAAGTTTGTTGTACTAAGAATTTTTAAGGTAAATTAGTATGAAAATTTTTTTTAGTAAAATCGTAAATTAACCTCAATTTTAATACATTCTTTTTTAGTTTGATGTAAACTCAACAATTTTAATAAACGGTTTTGTATGGTGGATTATTTCTAAGAAAATGTTCTTAAAGGTCAGTTGATTTGTATACAAATAGCTTTTTATTTACAACGCTATCAGCGATATCAACACGTCATTACGGCTCTATCTTGTTGATTTATTAATCAACAATAATATTTGAATTTCAAATTTAATTCCGCGTAACTAATATCCAATATTTTAATTAATAAAATATTTAAAAACGAATTTGAATAAATTTGTGCCAAAAAATAAAATGCAGTGTTGCCGCATGTTGGTAACCTTGTAAAATTTTATGTCAAAATAAAATGACAGGTTATGTTTATATCAACGTCGAAAAGATGACAGATGATTCTTTTGGCATCAAAATTCGATATCTACATGATATACATATTAAGTGATATCATACATCTACTCATACGGCTTAATTATAAATTCATTTTCTATTCCAAAAAGTGACAATACCTGTTTAATTCCTTTAAATTCAAGTAATTGAAAACGTTAATTTAGTTTCTTTGTAATTTAATAACTTACATTTATTACAGCACTTAGCAGATTACTTATAAATTCATTCCAAAAACTCATTTGAAGCCGTTGGAACAATTTAAAAAAATTTGTAGGAATTGAGGAATGATCGAAGGAGTATGAAAATGTTTTGGAAGAGAGTGGGAGCCGATGAGAGCCATTTAAGGTAATATTTAAGTAATATCATCATTTATGACCAACTCAAACAATTTATAAAGTCCTTTTTGATTGCTGTATTAAGCTGAAAAAACATTGCCAACATCATAATGCAGTGAACGTGATTTGGACGTATATTTTTGCTTTTATCTCTTTTCAAACAAAACTTTATGAGTTGCTAGAGATTTCTAGATTAATTCTAAAGAGTTTATAACAATTTATTATATATTATTGCTCAAAACACTTTATATGTAGTCCTATATGGTTATAACATTAATCACACGTATAATGTTGATCATACAATTTTTTTATCAAAAAGCAAGCTGCAAGTCTCTAACTTTTATTTTATGTATCTGCCAACATTTTGTATTGACGCATGGAATAATTAGAAAATAACATATTTCACACCCGCTCAAGATACAGCCAAAGATTTGGATTAGATTTGCCTCATGTTGGAATGTTTTCCAGTTTGCTAGTAAGATACTCAGTATTTTAGGTTTAACTTGACTTTCTACTACTTGTTAATTTCTATTAAAATAAGGAACTATCATTTTGCAATCTTTACATCAGTGAATATTGAAAACATTTTTTTGTAGCTGATTGATCGCAATATTAACAACTTAAAATTTACATATCACTGTATGTTACACACATATTGCCTTACAAAGCGAACTAAAAGACAATTAATGTAACAAAAATATAAACAGTCTTTTTAATGCAGGTACAGACAAGTTATGCGATGACCATATTCCCAATGGTTCTAGCACGAAATCTTATAGTCTTGGATTCGGAGGTTTATAAAGACATTTGCCTCCTCCGTAAGTTAGTATTTATACATCTTTGCTTTCTTCAAATATGTGATGTTAAGTAGAAGATATCTTCTGGTACTGGAGGCAATGTGTCTAAACGCTACGGGCGCCGTTAATAATGGAGCAGAAGAATAATTGCTCACCTAGACAGAGGAATAAGCATGATGAAACGAATGGAGTTCTTGTAGTTTTAGCCTAGGTAAGAAATAATCTGATTCGGTTCTATTTCCTAGTGTTTGCTACAAACAAAAATAGCTGGATTGCTAACGACTGCTCAAGGGTAGTACTGTAAAACCTAAGACCATCACGAATTGCCTCATATACAATGCATGAGGTATAGCCATTCATTCGCAAAGCAGAGAATCGGATAATTATGATCCAGTATGAATAGCTGGATTAATCTTGGATACAATTTTTATAAAACGTTACCCCAACACCTGAGCAGACAGATAAATTTACCTCTGCGCTGATTATGGATTGTTATTTGGCGCTTGAACACTAAACAGTGTCACACTGCAGTGGATAAAGGGACACTTGATTCACTCGGGAAATAAGCACGCCGATAGGCTGGCAAAAAGGGCTACTGGAAAAGTGCCCTGTTCCCCTTTACTGACAATTGTCCCTTCCATTGTATCTCATATAGAGTTAAACAAAAGCCTAACCCGCAAAAAGTTCCCTGACTGGTGGGATAGAGTTAAAGCTGACGCAGCACAGATATTTGTAAGGTTGGGTAAGAGCGCCTTACGGGTTATTACGGGACTTGTTACAGGTCACTGTAAGGTAAATAAACACCTTTATAACATAAAGTGTGTTGACAACCCTCTGTGCCGTGCTTGTGAACAAGACAACGAGACGGTTTATCACATCTTGTGTGACTGTTCTGCCCTCAAGGACATCAGATTAAGAGTGTTCGGTGAAGAATGACCTACTACGGATGGCGTCAGAGACACACCTCTGAGCTGTATCCTAACCTTTGGTAACTCCTTAGGCTGGTTGATATAACCAGAGTGAGTGTTGGGAGGATGCACAAGGGGCCCATGGGGGCCTAAGCGCTATGTGCGTTGCATAACCTCCCCTTCTCTTACATACATAGATATCTGAGCAGACAGACGCGCTCCTAACCCAGTTCATCAGACCTTGTGTATTAAAACAAGTGTAATGCTAGAAAATAAGGTTGATTTCAACGATTTCTCACGTCGCTTCACTATAATATTAAGCATTGCGCAGAAATCACTTTGCGTGGTGGTTGACATCCAACTACTCAACTACTCTGGTGATATTGCGGTGTACTAATTGACGTAGCTTCCAGTTTCTGAAATCAGTTCTATCTTAGAACTTGGGAATTAGTGTATAATAAAATTGTGAGGAAGGTGTTAACTTGATCAACTGTTAATCCTTCTGGGGCAGAGTTAGATTTTTCTGCAATTGCTTATGGAAATCATTATTACGGCGCCGTTAATATTATTATGCCTGGTAACATCCATCTGTAAGCGGCAGGCTCATGTTTCGAGTAGATTCAGCTTCAAACAGAGGTTCTTCGACATCATTTATCAGAAAAATTATCATCTTTCGGAGAAAATGATGTTCCTAGTTTGCATGCGGGTTTTGCAGCAAAGATATTGACTCTTCTTAAAGTTTCACAACACAGAAGCAAATACAAAAAGTTTTAAAAAAGAGCAAAGCGGAATTGGTTGATCGAGAAGAACTCCAAATTATCAATCTCCAACAAGCTGGTGATGTACAATCAGATACTTAAATTAAGATGGCACCACGGCATTCAGCTATGGGACTGTGTCAGTGACTCGAATATCAAGTGTATTTAAGTATTTCAGAATAAAATACTACGAAACCTACATATATAAATATAGATGTACATAAAAATTTACGGATTCTAACATTTTTCTGCTGGACAACGTCCAAAGATTGAAGAGAAAAAAACCATGTGATCTTGGATAGTTTGTTGTGTACAAAAGCAAACTTGGAAGATATCAATGGATAGGCTTTAGTTAATAAGTATGTATATGGTTTTAAGAATCGAGATAAAAATTAATAAAAAAATCGCTCATCAAGAAACTTTCGGCGACAATTTTTAGCATATAACGCGTGTTAGCCATATAACTCATTCACTACATACAATTAGTCAAAATCACTTTACTTAAAAACACTGGTTAAAACTTGGCACTTGGGGTACATAATCTATTAAGAGGAACAACAACAATAAAATGAAAAAAAAAAGGATTGCTGAATTGGCGACTTCCACCTCATGTTTTTAGCCAAGTTTCACGTTTAAGGCACGAACTGTAACCATAATATTCAAGAACGGGTACTAAATAGAATAAATAACGAATGTTTAGAATATTTAATTATTATTTGAACATATAAGAATGTTCGAAAATGAAATACTTCTCAATCCATATGGTTTATTTGCGCCATAAATAAAACATCGCAGCTTGAAGGATCATTTAAGTGATTTAATGTTACGGTATTTGTGAACACAGAATGGATTTAGATAGGACGACGTGTTTGAGAAGAGGCTAAATCGATAAAACATGTTATATTCAAAATAAAAGCTTTGAACGCTTTAAAATAAATATTTATTAACGGGAGAAAATCAGGTTATAGCATGTTTATATAAAAGAATATGCGTTGCAAATTCATGTTTTTGATTTCTATTATATTTACTGACTCATAATCTAATGTTGTGTTTGATTCGTTGGGAATGAATAATCATAATTATTGTTAAAACAAACTTGAAAATAAAGGTGTCCAACATATTATTATAATCATCCGTTTTTTATTATTACATCTCATCTACGTAATATAAACATGTTTACACAAAGTGTTATCTAAAAACGTAGAAAAATCTCGTTTTGTAAGATGTTCGGTAAGGTCAGGGTTCTGAACCTACGCCAAACAAAAAAAATTCAATAAAAAACTAAAAACCAAACCAACAAACATTCTTTTAAAAGATTATTTAAATTTGCCGTTTTAATTATCACTGTCTGGACATGGAACTAAAAAAAAAATTATAAAAAAGTTTTGATGGGAAAAAAGGGGGGCCAAACAACAACAACACACTCGAAATGCAAAATATGGTCTAATGCGCGAAAACGAGCCCGCGCGAGTTGGGGATGAGAAGGGTTGGGTGGAAGCAGTAGGGGGCGGCAATAAAACCGAAAAAGGCAAGGAACTAGCGCCCATCTAGGTCATGAAAAATCAATAGCGTGTGCAGCGGCCGAAAAAAAGGACGAAAAAACCGGCCCCCACCGTTTCCCCCTTTCGCCCGAAACCCCCTTCGACGCTGCACCCGACGCCGCCACCGAAGTCCTCGCTGCAGCGAAACCCCCCTCTCTACTCTCTTCACTTCCCCAGACACGTTCGCGACCCGGCTACGAACCTTCACAAAAAAAACCGAACAAAGACTCGTGGGCGTCAGCATCATTTTTATTTTTATTTTTTTTTTACCTAAATTATTTAAATATTTCTAAAAATATTGATTTACGAAATTTTTAACAATATATTCACCGATGGAGTTGTAAAAATACAACAAATTATGATGGATTAATCTTAATATTTTAAATCACTTCAATAACTGTTAAACACTCATATATGCAAGAATTTAATCTGGGACAAAGTAAAATATGTTATAAAATCAAGTTTTCCTCTATAAATAAGAGAGTCATAAGGAAATTTATTATAAAATACCCAGGAAGTTACAGTTAGTCTTTAAAAACATGAATAGTAATAATATCTTCCGTTAGACCAGCAGGTTGATTTAAAATGTAACGCGTATGTAATACGGCCAAGAGGTGTATACGTAGTATGGCGAGTATGCAGGAAGTTCTCTCAAATGAATGCAAATCTTGGTAAATTAACTTTCTACGCCGGTTTCTGCGGTCGGCCTATGAAAGGGTTTTTTAGAGAAATCGCCTATCAAAAAAAATTTACAATCACTTTTATACGCAAAAACTTCAATTTTATCAAAATTGTTTATTTGGAAAGCTGTAACCTTTCGTTGGAAAACTAGATGGGTACAACCTGAAACTGAACTAGGGGTTAACTCTCACTATTCCGCGACGAGAGAGTTTCCGCGGCTTGGTGGTCCTTTTGTTTCGGAAAGAGGGAGGCGACGGCGGAGATCCCCTCGACGGGAAAGTGGACCGCAGAGAGACGACGGGAGAGAGAACTGCAATAAGGGCATTCAGACAGTTCATTCATCGGTACGTTGTGTACACAGAGCTTCGCAGACCGACCCCCCTCCTCGAACCAACGTTCCGTTTCGCCCATCGCAACCGCCCTCTTCGTCGGCGTCTAAGCCAACCCCTACATCTTTCCCCTACAACAAGAAGAATTTTAAGTCAACAAGGAACAACTTTTTACTTTGCAAGAATATCATAACTTAAAATTCATTATTGATTTAATGACCAACATAAAAAATGATACCATTAAAATTCGTCATTCTTATTTTAGGATTCAAGAAATTGAGAGGAAAAAGATTTTTGGAAACACTAATTGTTGATTTATAACTTCCCTTTTTACTAAGAAAGGTATATGTTTGTGTGAAAGTGGAGAAATCGTGGGATTAAATCACTGGACTATAAAGAAAATCATAAGTACACTAGACAACGTACTGTTGCGACCGAAGTATCTTATAGACAGCCAAGTTAGAGCGATGGTAAGAGAAGCGGAGGCAAATCTTACTTCAAGTGCAAATCAAATAGCAAACGAAGTATCACAAACATTAGGCAAGTCGTTAAGTTACAATGCCATAAGAAGAGTGCTCTTTAAAAATTGCTTACGTGAAAAGTACTACGTAAAAGGTTCTAAAAGGAGTTTCAAAAGAGTACTAAAAAATGTTGCAGATTTTTGGAAAAACATATGAATTAATGAAAAGTTTGTTACCAACACTATTAAACGCAGGTTATTGTCTGAGGCTCTATCGACAATTTATTGACTCAGGAATTGTACTAAATAGATTATTTAATAATATCAAAACGCAATGTTCTTTCAAGTGTTGGCAGATTGGACCTATAGAAAATTGGATTAACAAGACAACGATCCACAATTGTAGAGGAGTTGCTGCTATATCGAACCTTTTTTGCGATAAACCAAGTTACATGATATAACAATTCGACATCTCCATTAAGATTAATCCAATCAAATAGAAGCAATTATATATTTACTGAAATGCATCCAAATTCAATTCAATTTTGTTTGCTTTTCCATATATGAGCATGAGTTAGTTATTTTCAAAAATCATATTGATGGCTTGAGATACCATTGCACTGTTTGCCAAATTTAATCTTTCTAAGACAAGCCATGTTTATAATAGCTAAGAACTCTTTGCTTTAATACATTACATAAATTATACAGGGTGTGTCAAATGTCTGGAATATAGCCAATAACTTCGTCATTTGTGGTTTTAAAGAAAAATGTTTCAAATACAAGTTTCTTTATTAATCATGGCGCATTTTTGGCGATATTTGCTTGTTTGTATTGTTTTTTGTTTCGTTGCTATGGCAACCAACATTGTTATTTTAAATGGGATGCATATATTTTTTTTTGCAAACTTTGATAGAGGATAAGTCCCTCTATGCGATGAATATATCAAATCATATGGTTGTATAAGAAGAAAATCGAGAAAATATGCGTTTTTTGAAAGTCTTAAATCAGCTAATTACTTTAAATGTCAAAAAAATTACAGCTTCAATAATTATGAATAATTAATAATATTTTTTTGCTTTTTAGAAGGTTTTTAACACTTCCGGTGTTAAAAATTGTGTAATTTGTGTATCCGGGTAAATATTATTGAACAGTGTATGTACAAACTTCACTTTGAGTGCGTTTTCTATCACCTCCACCGTACCCATACATTATTAATATTTGGATTCTTTGTCGTTCGCTTAATTGCGTCATATTTGTTTAAACTGTCAAAATTTTTGACAGTTTAACTTAAAGCTGTCAACGGCGTTATTTCGGCGCCTACTTTGATTGTAATTTGCTGATTTAATATTTTTAGGGAACGCATTTTTTCTCGATTTTTTTCTAATACAACCATATGATTTGATATGTTCATCGCGTTCATCATTAAAATGTGCAAACGAAACATATACATCTCATTTAAAATAACAATATTGGTTGCCATAGCAACAAAAGAAAGAACAATGGAAACAAGCAAGTATAGCCAAAAAATGCGCCACAATTAATAATGAATTTTTTATTTGAAACATTTTTCTTTAAAACCTCAAATGGCGAAGTTATTGGCTATATTCCAGACATTTGACACACCCTGTATATCGGGTAGGTGAACTAACCAACCTTGTACCGTAACCTCAAAGATCTATTGTATACCGATAGATAACATTATCAAATTTCACCGTGCAGTGCAATGCTCTTAACGAATATTAATACTAATAATAGCAAAGTATTAATATTAATACTTTGCTCGGTGAAAAGTTATTCAGCTAGAAACCGCTAGACACATCTTGTGTGATTGCTCCTCTCTAGTAGACCTCAGAATGAGGACCCTCGGGGAGGCATAGCGGACCACAGATGATATCAGAAACTTACCTCTGAGTGATATCCTGGCCTTCGTTAAATCCCTAGGCTGGTTGATGTGAAAAGAGGTTATGTTGGGAGATTGCACAAGGGGCCTAAGTGCAGTGTGCGGAAACGCATGCACACCCGTTTGCTTACATACATATACAGTGTGTCCCCGGATAGGTGAAACGACTCTTATAAAATGTAAATTTTTTTCGATATTAACTGTCATCTTTTGGGGTTCAGGCCTGCTTGATTAAAGACTAATTTTGAACATATTTTCAAATTTTAAAAAACAAGTGAGTGTTGATACTGAAGCTAAAACTTCTTGTGTGTCAGGTAAAGTACCTTTTCTGTTTACAGTATGGTAAAATGTTACTAAGAAATTTTATTCAGAATGAAAAGTTATGGCCATATGCAAATTTTCATCAGCCTACTTTGATAAAACCTATTGTTTATTATTTTCGTCAATAGTACCTTATTACGACTTTTTGTTTTGAGATTCAGATTATTAGGGAGAAATAAACAAACCGTTCTGAAAATGTTCACAAGAAATTAAGTGTGTGTTCGCCCACAAAGGAAAACAGTTGATCATAGTTAATCAGTTTCATCATAATTTTTTTTTCTTAGAGTGAATACTTCCTGCTGTAAGAAATCTTTTGATTAAACGCCAACAAGTACTTCTTTTAATTGCAGTATTTGGAAATTTTTCACAAAATAAAGCAATAATCGGTTTTTTCCCGGTTCCATAACACTGAATCACGTAAACTTTTTCCTGTAATGTTAACATTCTGTTTGAAAAACACTTTAAGTTTACTAAATTACAGTTTGAGAGATTAACACTGACAGGAAAGCAATTTTCTTTTTCCATGGCAGTCTTTGTTAGAAATAAAATTGTTTGATATGGATTTTTTCAAAGTAGGCCGATCAATCCGAAAATTTGCATATGCCCATAGTTTTTCATTCTGAACAAAACTTCTTAGTAACACTTTCACGTACTGTAAACAGAAAAGGTACTTTACCTGCCACAAAAAGAGTTTTTCTTTCAATGTCAAGGCTCACTTGTTTTTTAATAATTGATAATATGTTCAAAATTAGTCGTTAATCAAGCAGGGCTAAACCCCAAAAGATGACAATTAATATCGAAAAAATTTTACCTTTTATAAGAGTCGTTTCACCTATCCGGGGACACACTGTATACAAGTCATTCAGATCCGATGGGGAGATAAACTGGAACCCAAGAATCGAGAATCTGATACGATTAACAGCAGGGCAGTGACATAAAACATGCTCTAAAGATGGCTATTAGCCGAAACTAGTAAGACTCAAGTTTATTATCTAATTAAAGACCAGTTTAAAAGTACAAAAAACATTTTATATTATTTCTCCTAAAAACACTCACTAATATACCTCCTCACCTGGTAGCAATGGACACAAGGATATCTATCAAGAATATTTAAAAGGCACGAAGCTCTACCACAGGGAGATGGGCTTTCATATCTGCTTTGTAATATGCTTTTTAACATTATCGTGGAAAAGGTAGTACGAAATACAAGACTCTGATATTGGAACAATATTCAATAAGTACTATACTATACTATAGGGAGAACAGAAAACAAGGAGGCCTTTAGAAGGTTGAAAACGGAGGCAGAGAAGAGAAATTTTACACAGACCAAGTATATGGTGGCAAAGGCTGACTGGAAAACATACCAGAATATTTGGAAGTTGCAGATGACAAGACAAAAACGGAATCACGAGGCAAAATCTATCTTGATTATTGGTAAAATATAGATATTTTGCTATAATATCGAATCTACACCGTTATTTGAAAACATTGTTTATCTCATCGTATCGCTTAAGATGACCAAGAAACTCACTTTGCTTTCTTCGTATCACGTTCAAACATTTTAGACAACATTAAACGCTTTTTCTTCTGTGCTATCTTGGTATGTTATTAATTTATTTGAATTAGCGTATCTTTCTGGATTAACTTTGGCAAAACTTTGTAACTTTGTAGGGATATATCAATAATGAATAACGCTACCTGTTAAATGGTATAGTTGTTATTAAAATTTGGAATGAAGTGACTGGAACGAATGATGGTTCGTTGATTTAAAGATTTTGAGTAATTTTCCAAATATAAAGATACGCATGTAAGATTTATTTAGGTTAATTCAGTTTCTGTATTCATTCGCATTGAACGTTCGTGTAAATTTTTTTTATTTTCTTTATGTACTCATCGGGATGGTTGGAGCGGCTTTGTAACACAAGTAAGGGTGTTCTCGAGAGTAATTTGACGACCATAACAGGTTGTAGACAACGACAAGTTTCTCTTAATGAAGTATCACTTACCATAAAGTTTTGCTCTGAACTGATGTACACAACATTATGGTATTATTACGATTCTTAGACATAATCTATGGACTAGATTACTGGAAGAGGTAATTAAATTATTATATAATTACGTTTCATTTACAATAAAAGTCAATTTCATTCTATAAACATTCACAGTTGGCAATTAGATAACCCAATTAATTTTAATTTTTTTATAAACTAGTTGAAATATCTAAAATCTTCAAACGACAGTAACTAATTATACTTGTTTTAATAAAACGTTTCTTGTTACTCTTCTCGCACAGCGTACTTCTAACATTTTGAGTTCTCACGCAGTAAAGGGGGCAGGTGTAGCTCATTCGTAGCCAGACTATCGTATGGTTTGTCCGAGAAAAGCAGCCTTCATCATAAACGTAAAGGACGAACGATTAAAATCCCGACGAGGATGATGATGATGATTCCGAGAAAAGCAGCCTTCATCATAAACGTAAAGGACGAACGATTAAAATCCCGACGAGGATGATGATGATGATTCGTCTTCGGTAAAGACAAAGAAACCGAGACCGCGACGAAAACGACGTCGTCGTTTCTTATGATTTTTTCCGCTACGATTTTTACCGAGTAATTTCAACTCATTTCTTGGAATTTACACGGACGACCGACTGTAAAATTGGTTAAAGATGATTTTTGGTATAACGCCCGAATGATTCCCTCTTTTATAGTTAAAGTTTGCGACGCAACGAACCGTTTATTTTATGATGTAAAAAAAGTTTTTTTTTTGTAGTTAATCTTGAATCAATCTCAATTTAGTAGGTTAGATTTTTTTATTAAAAAAAATAGTTTAACGGACTTCTTTAACGGACAGAATTCGATTTGATCTTAATTTATTATTTTCGATGATAATTTTGTATCAAAAAAATTCGAAATTTAATGATAGTTTGTGTATTTTCTAAATTCTGAGTTCTAACACATACTCACAAGTTAGAGAGTGTATTAGGTCAGTAGTGACCCTGGCCATGACCCTTGGGCAAGGACACAGCATGCAGGATCGCCTGAGAGACGACCGTCGCAGGACTGTGTGTGCACGATCGTTCGCGTCCTTTCATTCGGTTCGACCGTTGCCTCGCTAGTTTTCCATTTGCATTTCTTAATTAGGGGGGTCCCGCGTGCAGAATTTCTGAAACTTTTTCGAAACATAATTGAGAGAATTCCCACGAGAGGATTTTTAAATACACAATATTATTATTTCCTTCAAAGAATAATACCAGGCTTCAAGAAAAAAAGAATCCAAGTTGAAAAGGAATGGAAACAATTCTCCTAAGACACCAGTTCCCTTACAAAAATAAAACGCGCGATATTTTTAACCGTGCCGTTTTTATCGTTAGCGCTCTCTGGCGACGATGTCCGATTTAACGACATTCTCCACGCCGCTAATTGATTTAACGACTCGTAGAATAGCCTACGATGCCGTTCTGGTCTCTTCTCAACGACATCTACGTATTAGGAATTACGTTTCTGTCTCTATTTACTACACTCAACTTAACGAAAGTATCCAATCGAGAATTACTCGAAATCTTCAAATCAACCAACTTAATTAAGTTTTCCTATTTTATTATGTGTAACCCTTTTTATAGTTATTTATATATTTAGATGATAAAATGTATCAATCATTTTTATTTTTATATAATGAATATGAATATCTTTTTAATCTCCTGTTGGATATGAATTCTGTCACTGAACAAATTTCATCAGCCATCAATATGTTAAGAATGCGATGCTAAGAATTAAGGCAGAAAAGTGCAAAACATGTCACAATATTGTTGGCTACTGTAGTAAATTTAGAGTTTTGATGCAAATTCCACATGCATCCTCATGCAGAAGTACATGATTCAATCTTGCGTGTATTACATAAAAATAAGTGGTCTTCTCGTCCACGAATCTCAATCCTAAAGACTATTTTTATTGTGTAAAGTTAAGTTTATAAATCTAAGCCTGGAAATCTTGCAGAGTTAAAGCAACGGATTATCGATGAATCACTAATGATTAATTTGCAGAGAGTCATGGAGGAATGTAATAAACGCATTCCATCGGTTAGGATACTGTCAAATTAATAACGCAACACATTTTGAACACTTAATTAAGTAGGCATTATGTATTTTAGCAATTTAGTATCTTAAAATAGCCAGTGGCTAGAATGTCTTAATATAACGAAGATCTTGTCCGACGGCTGCTCTTGAAGCCCTACTCACACCACTTCATTTATACATACAGAAAGAGGCAGCTTTAAGTGCCTTATCACTGAAAACATGCTCTTCACTCAAGTTGATGGAGAGTAACCTCAGAGGAGACCTCTAAAACGGTCCTTATACCGACAGAATATAATTTCGACCAGCCGTATAAAGTCATATTTAGAAGCAGAGATGTTTGGACAAAGGGTAAGCCTCAACTTAAAAGAGGAGCTCTTGCTTGGCATACCGATACTTCAGTACTATAAACTTCTGCACCATTTTGAACCTAGGAAAGGGACAGAAAGTTGTATCGATAAACTTTTTCATGGGCAGTAGGGATTTCGCACTAATCAGAGAATGTACCAGTAACCTGAGAGAACTTGCTAGGTGGGTTCCAGGTCACAAAGACATTGAGGGCAATGAAAAGGCATACAAGCTGGCCAAAGAGGTAGCGAGAACGCTCTTTATTGCACCTCAACCCGGCTGTAGACTGTAAAAAAGGCACTTAAAACAGGTAATCAATAGTTGTGAGGTCTCAAAGATAGCCTTACGCTGGAAAGAACTTCCAAATCATAGACAGGCGAAGAGTATGAACAAAACCTCACTTTTATATCTTACTAAACGGGATCTAAGGTTGGTCTTAGGTTTCCTGACCATTCATGCGCCCCTAAAATACTACTTCTTCCATATTGGACAAGCTGAGGATTAAATTTGTCGCCTTTGCAACGACGAGACAAAGATTGCTGAACATGTACTGTGTGAATACGTCGCGTAAGACACCAAATTTACAGTAAAATTCGCCTGAGACCTACCGACATAAAGGAACAATATTATTTAGTGATTTTCTTAATGAATAATACCCATTGAAAGTGCAAAAAGGAATTTTATTTACATGAAGGAACAAGACCGTGGAGCAATACCAAGGTTCATCAAGGTCTTACATTTGCCCTAAACCTTTGAAGAGTTTAAGTTACAATAGATCCTGTAGGTTGTGGTGACGAGAGGAGCCGCTCCCCTCAGCCCGGCAGCAATAATAATAATAATAATCCCAAAATAGGCATACCCAAATTTTTTTAATTACTTCTTTCTTGCTCTCTCTCTCTCTCTCGACCATTGGGTCGGTTGTTTTTGATAAGATCTCCCTTTGAAATATTTTCTGAGAAGTTTAGTGCTAACTGTCTCTTCATCTCTTTGGTAATCTGGTTTCGGGTGGATTATTTGTAGGCATAATTTTTGGCAGTTATTTATTTCTACGGACGTGATGGTGCCAAAATCTTTTGCGCTCTCACAATATCCTGACTCTCTATTGGTTTCTGATGTCGGAGTTCTTAATTTCGTCGCATCTCGTCTTCCCATTTCTGCTACTGTTAACATGCTCTTAGTTGTGTTTGTGTCTTTGTTTATTTCGATGCCGTAAGATATATTATTTTGCGGATGCAGGTTTTGTATATCCGCACGTTACTATCCATACGCATAAAGTTCTTTGAATAAACAGTATCTGGTAGGCAGCCTGAAGTTATGGACGCTTGTGAGTACTTGAGATGGGCGCATCATAGATTGCAAGTTATCAGTTTCTCGATTATTTTTGTTGAACAAAAATAAGCTCAGACGATCACTTTGTCGGATGCTGTCTGGTGTGGGGATGTCTTCTGTTAGTTCTTCTCTGACCCTTACTTTAGCCGTGTTGTTGTGTTCTTTGGCATTTATATTAAGATTTTCAAGCTTATTTTTTATTACACTTGTAAATTGGTGTGTTTGGAAGAGTTATACCTCTATAATTTCCTAAGCTAGCGACTTTGCCATTTTTTAATATATAGTAGACGCCACGAGAGCTGGCAGTAAATCATCATTTTCCGCTCTTACAAATGCCATACGTAGTTCACAAACCGCTAGAGAGTAATGTGTGTTGGAAAGAGATAGCATTAGTTTAATATGTCTGCTGTACAATTCAAATGGCCACGTCGAAAAAGTACGTCTGTTCTTCTAAGGGATGTCACTCTATAATTATAACCTCAAATCGAAACGTCTTGTGAGCATTGTCATGAATCTGTTAGTATTTTCACAAGCCGAAAATGTTTTCTTTGAAAGGAAAATCATTAAATAATATCTTTGACAATGTTTGACATATAACCTCCATTACTAACATAACCTACATTTAAATGTATGTGGTGAAATAATCTAAGTCGTACGTCCATATCTTGATTCATACCATTTTTAAGCGATCTGTCACTGCCAGCTCTCGTGGTTTCTACTATAGGGCTTGTTGGTTATACTGTTATGCCATTCCATTGTTATTTCTGACTTACAGCATTCTGTTAAGTAGCTGGGCCAGCTTTTCTGTTAGTTCTGTTCCTCCATATTTCATTTAATTCTTTAGGTATGTTGCCGGTTTCAGGATATTTCCTGTTGTTCAGACGTATACTGTTTCTTCAAGTGTTTTTGAGATATTACATGCATAACTCCTTATGTGACGTTGTTCATTTTTTGAGTGATTTTTAGTATTTTATCCTTTATACATTGGATGTCTTCAATATTTTCTAAATAGTAGTTGTGCAGAAATACGCCGACCGTTTTTGTTGCTTCAAATATTGCTCATATAACGATGTTCCAAACAGTTACATTCCAGCAGGCTAGCCAATAATGTATTTACCACTCTTTCGCTTATTCTCTCGTTGTCTTTTATCGTAGTAGCTTTCATCATATTTGTAACCCGCCCATTTTACGACGCGTTTCTTTCAGTACAATGAGCCAAATTTGGATTCTCATCCTTTATCCATCTTTATGCATGGGATCAGCATTGATACCCAATGAGCAACTCAATTTACACACTAGCATCCTAGAATTTAAAATTACTGAATTGATTACATCATTTGTTTTATTTTTTTAGGTATTGTTTCCAAGATGCATTGGTACACAAGATTTATGAAATTATTGCGCAAAATATGTTACGCATTTGTATGAAAAGAAATCTTCGTGTTTTTGGCTTCGACAAGCAGAGATTAAATATAGAAGAGAGCCAAGTAGGCACAAGTAACAAATGTTTTTATCAACAAGAACCTGCAGAAAACCAGCCGGCGCAAGTAAACAAATTCACCAAAGGTAAGTAAAATTAAATGAATTGTTTATTACGTTATTTATTAACGCAGTGTTATTTGATATTAAACGGAAAACTTTGGCATTCTAGATGCTTCTATGAACACTATTCGTAGTCGCTTCTGAGTCTCAATCGTCGAGTTGGGAGGAAGCGCAATTACTCTTGTTTCTTTTTAATTCTTTTAGTAACAATCTATCTTCAAGTAAATCAATATATTATCGATCGGAAATGTGTCAGCTGATTTACAACAGATTTAGTTCTTTATTTGTTTTTCCAATTGATGTAATAACTTAATTTCAAGTTCATTACATTGAATTTCGTAAGCAAGTAATTTTCAAATTCATTGTAAACTGAATTTGCAGCAATGTTCGATGAATTGTTTGAAACGTAGCAAGAGGTAAATACAAAATTTAATAAAATGAAAAACAAAAAAAGAATCTTTAATTATTCGGCAATCAAACCATGTGATTAATTTTGATGAATCTTGAATTCCGTTAAGTTGAAGTTTTAATGGTAGAATTAAACGTAAGAGATAATTGTCTAAAACTTTTTGTAAAACACCGTTTGAAAACAAAATATAATTAAAAAGTCCAGTCGAAATGGTACGCAGAGTATTAACCATGGGGTTAATTGCAGTCGTTGCCGTCCGTAAATGTTATAAGCGGTTGTTGCGGAGAAGGAAGGTAGTATATAGAAGTAGAAAAAGAAATCGAATAAAGCCACAGAGAAAGGACTAATTGATTTCTTCGTTGCGGAAACGTTGCGAAAAAATAAGCAAACTACGCGGTGCGGATTAATTGCAACCAAGGAACGGGTTCGGCGGTGACGGCGACGTCGACGCCTCTTCGCTTCCAAACGGTTTTCTTCAGCTCCGGCGTCTGCGTGCAGGAATCTCGACCGCGAGATCTAATCGCCGCGCGAAATTATAGCGATTCCGCGCTACTTTTTTTCTTACCCGCTATTACTATCTTTTTATTATTACTTCTTTTCTTGTTGTTGTTGTTGTTTCTCTCTATACTTTATTTTTTTCTTATTGTATTCGTGTCTGAGGCCGCGAACGAGCGGCGTTTTGCGGTTTTTATCTATGCTACGCGTCACGGTCGTTTTGTGTATACGCAGCGGGCTGACTGCGGTTTCGGTCTCGGTAGTCGACGACGACGACGACGACGACGACGGTTAAGCGCGCTCCCGATGCCGGAGGCGACCCCCATAATAAAATGATAAAAGCGGCTTAGCGAGACCCCGCTAGCCTCTAACAACGCTAGAAAATTGGATCGGCGAAACGGCATCCGCGTCATTTTTACGGTCTAGACATTACGAGACCCAGGCCAATCACTAAACCGCGCTTCCTTATTTGCTCTTTCCCACCTTTTTCAAATTACCTTTTCACAACCATCTACCACACACACATCCCCACTCCATTATCTATCTATATCATTAAATAATTCTTTTTTCTCACATTATGAATATCATTTATTCTAACGTTCAATAATCTATACAGGATATGTGCTAATTATTGTAGAGCCACATTTTGCAAAACCCGCTAGAAACTGCTGACATAAACTAATATAAGTTGCTATGGAGATATATCACATTTCTTATGGTTAAACTGATAGTAAACTGTTAGTTGTTATGTTACTAATGATAATAATGATCAACAGTACAATTTTTACTTTTCATTTCCTTATGTTATAAATACAGCGTGTATCAAAAAAATTTACTTCACACTTCGAATGATAAGAAAAACATTATTTATGAACATAGAGCGAAATAATAATAATGTTTATTGCCTCAAAAACAAATATTTACATAAATATACAGGCTGATTCTCAACCTATAAACTGAGGGATTTATTCCTCAGGACAAATAATTACTAATAGATGAAAAAAATTGTAGTAAAAGTTTTTTAGTTTCCTAGATATCCGCTATAATCGGCGACATCTAGATAATGTGTTTCCTGGAAGATGGATAGGTCGAGATGGTCCAGTGGCCTCGCCCGGCTTCAATCCTCTTGAACTGTGAGCCACAGAAGTTACTACTCAGCAAATATTGCAAAATCAGATACATGCTGCTGCCCAGACAATCCGCCAACACTCTGGTTTAGGCCGCGCTAGTTGTGGGATCGTGGATTCAGGGAGCCCAATTGATAGTGATGTTATTTTAAAATGTTCTATGTTTTCTTGATTTGAAAGTAAATATCACGGATATCTATGAAACAGAAAATCTTTTACTACTAATTTTTTCGCTTATTAGTCATTATTCGTCATGAGGAGTAAATCCCGCAGTTTATGCGTATAGGTTGAGAATCATCCTGTATACATTCATAACCAAATATAGACATCAAGACAAACGGATGAATTTATCGCAATAAGCAATACCTTCCAAGGGACCCAACTGGTAACAGTGTATACGTAATTTTAAATAAATAAATTATGGCTACCAAAACAAGTAATACCAAATGATGTACTAATAAAACTGAGCGAATGAGCATATTTGAGTTATGTAACGGATCGACAGTCAGTTACTACAAGGAAGGAAATATCACAAAAAAAATGCAGTAAAAGATAGATGAAAGGCAGACTAGAGAAGAAAACAAACACGTATAGGTCAAGAAGAAGATAGTTTAAGAGATAGCAGATGGCGACTCAAGGCATTTTTAAAACTTATTAAACTACCTGCATTGCGAACAACGGCAGGCAAATCGTTCCACAACGCAATCAACTGTACTGTAAAAGATCTGTGGTAGATTTCAGTACTATGGACTGGAAACATGAGTGTAGAGTCCGACATTGATCGAGTGGACAAGTCATGTGGCATCAAACAAATAAGCAGGAGTGCGGGTATGGACAATTTTGTACAACATAGTAAGCATACGAAATACATACGCATAGACATCACCGAATCCATTACCACACCAAAATTTTTGACCGTATTAGAAAACGTAATAACGATGTCGCCAAGCCTCGGTTGAAGGGTAGTTAAGGAATTAAATTGTGCCAGCAAGGGGCGAGTGCCAAATGCAATGGCTTGCGTTTTACCTGGATTCAGGTTAAGTCCATGAAATGGGTCGAAAGTCACCAACATGGGACGGGGATTTAATTTTTGGGATAGGAATAACATGGGCGATTCGACAGATTGACGGAAATATAGACTGTTCAAGAACAGTTGAAAATATGTGGTAGGGGAGTAATAACTATATCCAGAATGGGTAAGAGGAATCTGAGTCCAATACCATCTGCTCCGATACTAGTGGACTTGGAGTAAGTTAAAGCTTCCCGAACCTCAGCATCTGTAGCCATGCTGAATAAAAGTGTGGTGCGGATATCCTACACCACACTGTTACTCCTGGTAAGTTTACATGAGAATTTACAGGACTCCAGTACATGCAATTATGGCGATTAATGGAACCATTTAATTTAAAGGATGCCTCATCGTTCCACACAATTTTGTGTGGAAACCCTGAATCTTGTGCACATTTTCCAGGTATCATTTATAAGCCGTGTGTCCACTACCAAGTTTTCTTGCGGAAGTTGCTTCCAGAAGCGACTTCCAGAAGTTTTTGTCGTGTAAACACGTATTAGAAGTCGACTTCCAGAAGTCACGGCTTGCAGAAGTTACTTGCAGCAATTATGTGGAAACACGTGTTTGTTGCTTGCTGGAAGTAACTTGAACGACTTGCTGTGAACTACAAGTGTTTTGAAGACTTGCAGAAGAAGTCGGGTATACGTGAGTAAACGGTTTGTGGTATTCTCTTCTGTTTTCNAAGATAGATGAAAGGCAGACTAGAGAAGAAAACAAACACGTATAGGTCAAGAAGAAGATAGTTTAAGAGATAGCAGATGGCGACTCAAGGCATTTTAAAAACTTATTAAACTACCTGCATTGCGAACAACGGCAGGCAAATCGTTCCACAACGCAATCGACTGTACTGTAAAAGATCTGTGGTAGATTTCAGTACTATGAACTGGAAACACGAGTGTAGAGTCCGACATTGATCGAGTGGACAAGTCATGTGATGCTAAAAAGTGAAAGGCATCAGACAAATAAGCAGGAGTGCGGGTATGGACAATTTTGTACAACATAGTAAGCATACGAAATACATACGCGTACGCCTTCTTACAGATTCCCTGAACTTGTGGGCGCCAAGACATCACCGAATTCATTACCACACCAAAATTTTTGACCGTATTAGAAAACGGAATAACGATGTCGCTAACCTCAGTTGAAGGGTAGTTAAGGAATTAAATTGTGCCAGCAAGGGGCGAGTGCCAAATGCAATGGCTTGCGTTTTACCTGGATTCAGGTTAAATCCATGAAATGGGTCGAAAGTCACCAACATAGGACGGAGATTTAATTTTTGGGATAGGAATAATATGGGCGATTCGCCAGATTGACGGAAATATAGACTGTTCAAGAACAGTTGAAAATATGTGTTAGGGGAGTAATAACTATATCCAGAATGGGTAAGAGGAATCTGAGTCCAATACCATCTGCTCCGATACTAGTGGACTTGGAGTAAGTTAAAGTTCCCCGGACCTCAGCATCTGTAGCCAAGCTGAATAAAAGTGTGGTGCGGATATCCCACACCACACTGTTACTCCTGGTGAGCTTACATGAGGATTTACAGGACTCCAGTATAGAATCTTGTGCACATTTTCCAGGTACCATTCATAGAACTGAACTCTCCGGTCAGAATCGTCTTCGTTGAGAGCATGGATTACAGTTGAAATGTAACATTTCCAGTGTATACGCTTCATGATGCGATAGTAAACATTATCTTTTGAGATGTGGGTTTCCCGAACAGTTTGTCGAAGAGAGTTCTCTAGTGATCGAAGGGGTGTTTCCTGCACCTGCTCTTCTTTTCCAGGGCTCGTAGATGTCCGGGGTCGTCTAGAACGTTTCTTGTTGACGTTCTGGACGGTTCAATAGCGTTTTCAGTCTTCCAATAACATTTCAGGACAAACTTCCTCTCTTCCAAACTAAATTGATTTCCTGCCATGCTGTGATTAATTAATTACACCTGCTATACAAAAAAAGGCAGCATGTTAGCGATAGTTAAAGTGTGAGTACATATTTTTGAGACATCCTGTATTTATATAGTATTGCAAATCAAAAAATAAGCTTGAAAAGTGGTGTAAGCAGAAAAAATCACAGAAAGTGACATGATGTATAAACGTGGGTACAACTTGCAATAGTTTTCGTCTATTTTTTAGAGATAAGATTGTCAAACCTCGTTCAGTCGGCTAATGCAGAGGGTTGCATGAAGAATGATGTCTTATGAAAAATTGTATTGTGTTGTTTTAATTGTAATGCGAGGTATATAGGACAGACTGGTCGAAAACTACAAACCAGACTTAGGGAAGATCAACAAAAACCAAATTCTAATATATTCCAACATCAAATTGAAACCGGTCATAAAATCAATTTTAAAGGAGTTAAACTTTTACATCGTAGAAAATTCGATTCTTCTTTATGAAATTTTTAAAAACAATAAAAACCCAAAAATAGACATTATAAATGATCAGATCGAATTCCAGCGTAAACCACTTTTCAGCTATCTTCGTTAATTTCACTTCTCCTTTATTCCAGTCTTGCTACATAAATTTATTTTTAGTTTGTCATTCCATTTGTCGTTGTAGTGTGCTTTCTTGTTATTTTATCATTTTTACTTTTAAAAAATGTTTTAAGTTCTTAACTTATGTCTGAGTTTTTAGTTCTTTTTTGTTCATTTTTGTCAATTCAACTGATGATGGCCTATTAGCCGAAACCGGTACTGATTACATTATATTTTTTAGCGAGAAAGAAGTTATTTTATTTAAATACCTAAATTTTATATATATTTCTTATGGAAAAAGCTGGATATTGACGAGTTTCTACGATTTGTTGGGTTGTTAATATTGGCAAGAGTTTATAAATCCCATAATGAAGGAATTCGCTCTATCTTTAATAATACTATGGCTAACAATATGTTTGCTATAATTTCACAATCCTTACATTTTGATAGTGCTAAATCAAGGAGAAAATCTAAAGATTTAGAAATATTATCACCGTTGAGCTTGCATTGAGTTATGCACATACAATTGCCAACGAAGTTATTCATATTCTGTAGAAGGTGTCCCTTCAAACAGCACATTCCTTCTAAATCTGGAAAAATAGGAGATCAGCGTGAATGCAAGTAGTGGTGGCTTGTTATCTTGGATATGATAAAGTGGTTAGAAGGATCAGAAAGAAATGTCACAAGTGATAATTTTTTTGCAAACTTTGACCTAGCTACAGAATTGAATCAAGGAAATCTTGCACTGCTTGGTACAATTTGAAAAAATAAATTGGATCTTCATCGAGGATTAGTTATTTTGTTACCAAGATAAAACCATGGTAGCATCCTACTGTCCTAAAAAAGAGAAGATGTTGAAAACCATGCTAGCAACTATGAGCAATAATTATTAAAGGTAAAATTTCTGAAAATAAAAAGAAGCCACAAATTAATATTAACTACAATGGAACTAATTGTAAGTCAAGTACAGACACTGCGGACCAGCTTCTCCGAGTATATACAGTTTGTCCGTAAAGTCATGGTGCACTTTTGATTGGTCACAATAAAGCGACAAAGCAAAATAGAAATGTGAAATCTTCACCAAATAAAAGGAAAAAAAACTCTCTAAGTTTTAATCCCTTTAAAAAAAATCTAAAATCTCTGTGATAGCCACTGCCTGTAATATTAACTTGTTTTGGATGGATATAGAACATTTTGTGCAGCACGTTAATCGCAGATGACCTTCGTTAAAGTAGTTGCGGCGATCTTCATCCTCGCCTGACTAGGCTGTTCACCTCGAAGCTCACCTCAGCTTAATAAGTTAAAATCATACAATTTTACTATTATTAGTCCAAGTTATACATTTATCAACCTAAGTTTAACCGAGGTTACTTGCGACTGAGTGTTGTCCAATTTAGTATCGTTCTAGTATTAATTGCAGTGCTTCGGCTGTAAGTAGCCTTCACTAAATCTAGCGAAATCCTACTTGCCTTGTTCTAAGTGTAGCCGAGGTCGCTTGCGGCTGCATATGTGTTAAAAGCCTTACATTCTCTATGCTATTGTTTAGAGCTACAACGTAACATTGTATTAGTTAGTGCGCCTCGGCTTAATTATAGTCGTGTATTTCCACCATAAGTGTAAACCAGTGGTTCTCAAACTATGGTACGCGTACCACTGATGGTACCCGAGAAGTTCTCAAGTGGTACGCAAAACAGTTTATATTTGCATTATCATTATTGTTTTTTTTTGTTCAGTGGTACTACCTGATTTTTAAAATAGCCTTAGTGGTACGCAAGGATATAAGTTTGAGAACCGCTGGTGTAGACGAAGTCGCTTGCGATTTCGGTGATTTCAATTTAGTATCGGTGTGGTATCAATTGCAATACTTCGGCCGCAAGCAATCTTAACTTAATCAAGCGAAATCCTACTTCCACTGTTTTGAGGTGACTTGTCGCTTCATGAGTGCTAACCAGTTTTGGGTTTAAATGGTATTGTAGCGCTTCGACCATAAGTTATCTCACTTAATCAAACAAAAACCAATATTCTCTGTTCTGATTTTAACCGAGGTCACTTGAAATTGAGGTACTGCGTAGGTATATTCGAAGTCAACGGCTGACATGCTGCACTGTGTGTTGTCCAATTTAGTATCGGTGTGGTATTAATTCCAATACTTCGACTACAACCAATCTTCACTTAAATATCAAACTTCTACTTGCGCTATTCTGAAATTATCCGAGATTGCTTGGAGCCGAGGCTCTGCAGTGTGTGTCAACCAGATTTGGGTGGATATGGTATTAGGCGATCTATAGGGCGCATTGTGTGAAATATAATAATTTAAAAGAAATATTTGATCTTAAAATTTAAAAAAAATTTCTTTTCCACCCTTATACTTTACATGACTTCACTGATGATGGATCTAAACAAAACCGGTTTTGTGGACATTCCTAAAGAGTTACAGTTTAATATTTTTTTCAACAGCGTTATTATAACCGAGATTGCGTTTTAAATTATTTAAGGTCAATTAATGTCAGGTGGTGTTGGTGATAAATAACGCTAGGCCCCAGCGACGCAGTTAGGGGGGGAAGAAGTACCCGCGCTACGCGAGACGGTGGCGCGCCTCCTCGCGATCTCTGCAATTATCGCGGATTTTCTGAAATATTAACGGACTCGCTAGGAATTGCGGCCTCCTCTAATCTCCTAGCTTATCGGCTTCCACTGGGAGCCTCTGGTCTTCGATTAATTGGCGATTTTTACCGATCTCTAATAGTGTGTAATAGGAAACAACGCTGCCGGTTTGCCGCTCGCTAACTTTAATTAGAACTTACCTATTAGTACTGAAGTCGTCTTCTATGAGAACCTACAATTAGAGTGTTACTTTTTGTTGTTGTTTCGGATTTAATAGGTGATTTAAACTTAAGAATGTTCTTTTTAACATTAACTTTTTTTTGTTGTTGTTGTAGTTGATGGGAAATCAAAAAATAAAAACGATGGGGTTGGTATAAATTTTGTTTGGTTTTTTTTTCACGATGACGGTTGATGTAGCGCCCAATTTGTACAAACCGGTCTTTCTTTTGAAATTTTTTTGAGCGGGCGATGGATTTTCGTAGAAAAGCCCGTGGTTTTTCCGGGAATCCAACTCGTTCTTTTTTTGCAGTTGGACTTACGTTGAATTTTCGACAGGTAATTGTTGCGTGAACGATTGACGCGACTTTTTGCCTCTGCGACGTTACGCGTTTTAATTTGTTTGGTTACCGGAATGAATAAAAGAAAAAAATTTAAAAAAATGTTGTTGGTTTTGAACGTAGCACGTGGTCCTTTATGAGTTTTTTTTTTATTTTCCTCGAAGAATTAGAGCAAAAAATGATTTTTTATCTGTTTAACGAATCGACTTCAATAAATTCATTTACTTTCTTTTAAATTGAGAACAAAGAAGAGGTCGAACGGTAACGAAATCCCCGAATGGCTGGTCATCTTACCCATCACGGGGAGCCTCTACCTTGGGAGATGGCGAGGCAAAGATGCCCCCAGACGTGCATACGACCTGACAAGATTGATCGAATATCGAGATAGCCTCTTCTCATCTTCTTCTTTTCCTCTTCTTCTTCGTCTTTACTTAAGAGGGAATGAACGCGACCGAGACTTCGGTGGGTCGCCGTGAGGGGGGGCGCCACAACGACGAATGATTCACGTATCTGGATGCCGTGGCGGGGGCTACCGACCATCATTTACCACGGGACGCTTCATCATGATCAAGTCGGGGCCCTCGGTTCCTCGGACATATAATGTGCCCCCTTCAGTCACAAGACGCACGGATAACACCGAGATGCGCTCAGCGTTCTCAAGAAAAGCTCTCTTTCTCTTTCTATACGCTTCTTTTCCTTTTTGGATTATACAGGGTTCACTCGGACGTCGCCTTTTCTCGGACGCCCGCCGGATTGATTGATGGGCACCGAGATGTGTAATTGATTAAGTAGCGTCGTTTTACGAAGGGGCGACGGCTTGGATCGTGTTTACGACTCTTTGAATCTTACAATAATACAAAAAGAAGAATCGTAACAACATTCAAAAAATTGTTGTTGATTTAAATTGAATTATTATGTAAAATCGAATAAAAAATGGTTGTGAATGTCGTAAATAGGTGTAACTTCTTATAAAGCCGCTTCTTTTTCTCATTTTTCCCCCCGGTTAACGCGTTGCATGACGACACTTTTTTCGCGCTCCCCCTTCTCGTGTAACGACGTGAAGTCGCAATAGCGGTAATTTGTTTTTAATACGATAATGAGCTGAGGAGGGTATAAAAATTGCCCACCTGTGTTACGTTCTTACCACACTTTTTGTAAGCGTTACTTAGTTATTTAGTTGTTCGTCGTGTTTTCGATAAGCCGGGATAATTGATAATTTCATTTTGTCTATTCTAATTATTAGTTAAGCCATTAGCCGATGGAGTCGCGCAGTCCGTTAACGTAAACGCATTGATTTTATGCATAATTCGTTAGGTCCGGGTCCCCCATTCCCTGGGAGGGGGCGTCGGCGCGTTGCTTTATCGAATATTCAGGTGGCCCTCGGACGGAATTATTGGAGTTCCCATCGATTTCAAAGCTAAATTATGCATTTGGAATAGAGGCGGTCGTCGTCGTCCAGACATCTACCGTTTTGATGTGAACAGTTCAAATATAATTAAGTTGATGATTCTTTCCATTCGTTATCATAAATGTGTTATGTTGGATTTCACTGTCTCCACGCTTATGTTTTTTTTTTTCAGTATTTATAAGAAAATTCAAGAAAACAATTCCTTTTTTTCATAAAAAAAGTGATCAAGTGTTGTTTCCATTTGGACAAATTTTTAATTAATAACCAATATACAGTGTGTTTCTCTCTTAAGATGGCTAGTAGGTGGTAGGTAGCGCTAGTTAGCATAAAATATCACCATGTTGCATATTTTTATTGAACTAAAACTAGAACTAACACTAGACCGAGAACTAGAAACATTCGGATTTAGCCGCAAGTCTTTCAAGACGGCTAAACCCGAATGATTCTAGTTCTAGGTCTTGTGTTAGTTCTAGTGATAGTGCTAGTGCAAAACTAGAATTTACTAGAACCCAAATGTTTCTGGTTCTAAGTCTAGTGTTAGTTCTAATTTTCGGTCAATGAAACCAAATTGTAATTGTGGTCAAATATACCACAATCTAATGCTGTCTTGCCAATGGTAATTTTTTGAAACCGATTTTGGGTTTTAAGGTTTTTTCCAATTACCTATTTTGCTTAGACGACTGGAATTTGGCCACAATTTACTTGACACGGTATCAACAACATAGATTCAGTGTTAATGTGTGGTGTGACGTTAAATGATCAACTTAAAGGACCATCTATTTTTGAATGTCGTTTTAACAAACAAATATAATTAGAAGTTTTAGAAGAAGAACTTGCTGTACAACCCTCAGCAAGTTCTACCGTTTCAAGTAAATTGTGGCCAAATTCCAGTCATCTAAGCAAAATAACTGAAAAAAACCTTAAAACCCAAAATCGGTTTCAAAAAATTATACCCGGCATTACTTGAGTTACACCATCAAGTCTAGGAGTGGAAATCCTCCAGTTCTTTATTGCATAGAGGATTTTTTTAGCTAGGATAGTAGATTCTCTTCATTTCGATTGCATGTATGATCACTACTGAATCCGAGATGATGATATTTCGACGAATAAATAATATTTTCTCATTTAACCATTCATTTGTGATGATGTAGGTACTTTTACGTCTTTGGGTAAAGTTGGCCGGATATTATCAAGATTCCTGCGTTATCCTAGGTGATTGATGGATTTTAGATAATGGAAAGTCTCGCCCTAGTTTATGATGAAAATGCAGAACTAATCGCAAAATCGGCGATACTGATATTAAGTTGAATTGGTGAGGTTGTCGTAGTCTAAAGATTGAATCGGCGGATGGAGGCCCTTACTGGGTGATTGGATTGCTATATCTGAATAGTTAGGTTAAGGCCAGAAGTCGCTATGGTACTAAACCGGAATTGCTCTACCTATTAGTGTAATTGTTATTATATTGGGTACATTAGATCAGTGGTTGTAGTTCCATTAGGGTCTCATCATTCGGGCTGCTAAATTACTCTTTATGCCGAAACGCTATCGGAGGTTATATAACAATAAATATACTTTGTTCTATTCTTCGTTGGCCTTAATTAAATGTTCAACGAGAATCTAAATCAGACTCCGTGGTCGTTTCGCCTAGTATGGAACTCATATCAGTCAAGAATCCAAGGTTTTATTAATTTTCTTCATCTCTAGCTTTATTCAGAGAATAATGGATTGGTGGTTTAGGAAGCCAGTCATTAATTGGACGAGCTACAACCTTGGCGTTATGTAGGCTATGCTGATCATGTTAACCTAATGTTACAAGAGACATACAGTTACTTGAAAGTATTATTATTATAGGCGCTATTTGATCCAGAATGATCAATACTTTTTTTGCAAGTCTTCAGTCATTGTTACAAAGATTGAAAGTTATATTGTTTGGAACAGTGCTAAATCAGGTCTATAATGTTTATTTTCATTAGTTTTTAGCACGTTTTACATTAATTGATTCAGAAAAAAAAACTCTATCCAATAACGTGAAGAAAAATATACGCAGCAATTTGAAAAACAAACGTTAATAATCGTTTGAAATTGAAAATGGCGTTGGAAAAAATGTATTTGTAGCATGAATCATAGTATTCATCAAACCATTTCATTTGATACCTCGCTCATGAAAATCGGAATGTAAATGACAGAGTTACAGCTTGGGGCGTTTTTTATCTGAAACCCTGTATATTATTGCAGTTTCTACAATGGACGACGAATTCACTAGAAGAGCTTTATTCAACGCGTGTCGAATAGAATAGAACGTTTTCAATAGAAACTATAGTGTCTACGGTTATACAATAAACAAATTAAGGCTAGAAGACTGTGATAATCACGTAACCGGATGTGTGCTAAAAGTGACTGACCGTTGTGTGCAGGACAAAGTACATACAAGAGAAAATGTATAGGACGGACATGGGAAATGAACACCATGATGATGCATTCTTGTTCGTAATTTCATTGGTTTCGCTTCAATTAAAACATAATGAAGCAATAAAATGGAAAAATCCACGCCCTTCGTCAACACGCTATTGTCGCCAAATAAAATTATTGTTTCAGGAAGAGACTGCAGAACTAACTCGAACAGAAGCTAGTAAAGTAGAAACAGAAACAAAAGTTCTTTCTCCGACACATATCATAAATGAAGGCAAAGACATATTCGTGGAACCCAAAATGGTGATGACAATGATAGATGGAAAGGTCTGCAGTGTTATTGCACAACAGTCATTTCAAAAGTGTTATATCTGTGGTGCAACACCTAAAGAAGTGAATAAGTCAGTGCGATCACAGGAGTGAATGAGGAACTAATTAAACGGTTTGCAGTTTTATTAAAGGCAATTGCGAGTGAATACGAAATAAATTTAGAAACAAACTGCTAAGTTGTATAGTCAATTATATAATTGGTAGTACATACCGGAATGTCTTCATAAACTTTTAATTCATGAATAGGACATTGTTAAATTTGCTCTTCTTCCTATTGGGCAGCTTTCTGAGAAAGCGCAGAAAGCGCGCAACAAGGATTGTCGAAGGTTTCGGAGAGATTATGCTAGAAAAACGTCCAGAATTACCAACACCGAGGATCTGTTCAAAATGTTATTAGTTTCGTCAGATCCGCTAATTACAAACTTCAGAAGTCTCTTTCCTAAGAAAATAGAGAATATTTCCGATGAAGTAATTTCATTATTAAAAAAGTCATCTCAAGAGCAGGAATCTATCACTGCAGAGGAGGAGCCGACAAATGAAGAAATTAGTTTCTCGTGCAGTAGTGATGAAGACTTTTAAAACATTTTTTATGAGTTTTTGAATATAATTATGTCTAAAAAAGTTGTATAAATATACAACTTTCAATATTAATTTTGTCCACGTAGATTTATGAAACGGACCACTGTGGGGCGTCTCAAAACCGTACTTTTTCCAGTACCCCTTCAAAATCTTCACCAATTATGACTTTAAAAAATTTTTTTCTCGTACAAAACTTAGCTTATTATGAGTAGAAAATGCTTACAAACGCTGCTTTCTATACGATAAACGGTATCTCGAAAATGGTGCATTGTAGAGGGTAAGTTGATAGAAACTTTTTTCAAATTTTTGGACAATTTATCACATCCTGAAGTCCTGCGCATATATTATGAAACACCCTCTATACTATAAATTGTTGGCAGATATTATACAGGTCATCCACAACGACCGTCCATTAAAACTTTACAGGGTTCGGGCCAAAATAAAAATTTGAAAATTCAGATTTAAGTATTATCAATTGCGTTCTCTTCGACTAAAATATTTTCAGATATCTAACACTTCCGGTTATACCGGAAGTCGCCACCTACTTTATTTTTTTAAATAGAACACCCTGTATATTTTTACATATTTGGATTTGTCTGTTTTCAAGGTTTATGAATGACTTTAGTTTTTGCAATTTGAATCGGCCGTTCTCGAGTTCTCGAGAACACTCGATTTTTGGGATATCAACTTAGGATTCAGAACATGCTTAAGCTACATGATGGAGCATGTTTTGGTGCCGAGTAGGGCTGTCTAGAACGTTTGGTCACCTTACTATGGCATGTTACCTTTTCGAATCTTGGAAATACCATAACTTCATTTTTTTAAATGGCACCCCCATATTTTATTACTTAGTCGTCTTCGGTGTCTCATTTTACATCTTTTATATCCCATATGTCCTATACCTAACATTTATAGTTTGGGAGATGATTAGGGTTTTTTGAAAAATGCACACACATCATCGATATTTAACCTAGTGTGTCATGAATACCTAGTGCGACCTAGTGAATAAAATGATGAAGTGGAAGTTTGAAAATTTGTAGACTTGTGATGTTTGATGCCAGCTTTTTAACTAAAGTATTTTCAGGTTCCAGGTACTTGTGGTTACACCGGAAGAGGTGACAATTTTCATATTTCGAATGGAACACCCTGAGTTTTATTACATTTTTCAATCAAAAATGTCAACTACAACGTTACTTTTTATAATTTATAAATCATCTAGTTTGACCGCCAGAAAAAAATTTGGTGTTGTGGAATGTTGTTGTGGTTATGTATTATCAGAGAATCAGTAAGGAAAGAGTAAACAGTTTGACATTTGCTAAAGCTATGGTTTATTACTGTTGGTGTGATGACTAGGTTACTTTTTGTAATGATCTGTTCTCAAGAAATGTCACATTTGGAATTTAGTAATGAGGATTATTTGAATTTGATAATAATTTATGGAGAGTGCAACCAAATAATTGCGTATACGTGTCGGCTGCAACATACAAAGGTGTACAAATAAAATTGAACAAAAATTTCAAAAATGTAATGAAATACAGGGTGTTCCATTTGAAATATGAAAATTGTCACCTTTTCCGGTGTAACCGCAAGTACACGGAACCTGAAAATATTTTACTACAAAGCTGGCATCAAACATCAGAAGTCTGCAAATTTTCAAAAGGCCACTTCATATGGTTATACACTAGGTCACACTAGGTTAAATATCGATATGATATGTGTGCATTTTTCAAAAAACCCTAATTATCTCCCAAACTATAAATGTTAGGTATAGGACATATGGGATATAAAAGATGTAAAATGAGACACCCAAGACGACTAAGTAATAAAATATGGGGGGTGCCATTTAAAAAAATGAAGTTATGGTATTTCCAAATTTCGAAAAGTTAACGTGCCATAGTAAAGTGACCAAACGTTCTAGACAGCCGTACTCGGCACCAAAACATACTCCATCATGTTGTTTACGCATGTTCTGAATCCTAAATTGATATCCCAAAAATCGAGTGTTCTCTGATTTTTTGAACAAATGTCTGCTGGAGCAAATTTTTCTAGAAAAATTCGAATAACTCGAGAACGGCCTAATCAAATTGCAAAAAGTAAAGTTATTCATAAACCTTGAAAACAGACAAATCCAAATATGTAAAAATATATAGGGTGTTCCATTAAAAAAAATAAAGTAGGTGGCGACTTCCGGTATAATATGAGAATCTCTATCTGAGAAATCTGAAAATATTTTAGTCGAAGAGAACGCAATTAATAATACTTAAATCTGAATTTTCAAATTTTTGTTTTGGCTAGAACCCTGTAAAGTTCTAATGAACGGTCGTCGTAGATGACCCTGTATTATGAAACACCCTGTATAATATAAATTGTTGACAGATATTATAGAAAAAAAAGTTTAAACAATTGTTATTGCTATTTTTATTTTACCGCTTTTAGGAAATTTTGTGTAATGATACTACGAGTATATTTTTTGCCAATCTATATACATTTACGTTTAGTGGTAAACATTCAAGGTGTTTTATAGTATTATTGCGTTCAATATCAACAAAATACAGTTTAGGTAAATTTGTGCTGACTGTAAAACGTATGGAATGGGACTCCCGACGGTGAAGGTTGTTGCTTAGAGACACATTAAAACGTCCAGTTGCGTTTTAACNCCATTTTTGGAGGGGTGTAGCTCCTTAGGGGAGCCGAAGTCGCCCATGGTTCATATATCAAAGTACCCTTAAAATTCACTAAAGAATCACCCCTTGAAGTTTGTTGCAGTCATTCAGATGCACCCTGTATAATTGGTAGTACATGCCGGAAAGTCTTCATAAACGTTTAATTAATGAATAGGACATTGTTAAATTTGCTCTTCTTCCTATTCGGCAGCTTTCTGATGAAGCGCGCAACAAGGATTGTCGAAAGTTTCGGAGAGATCACGCTAGAAAAACGTCCAGAATCACCAACACCGAGGATCTGTTCAATATGTTATTAGTTTCGTCAGATCCGCTAATTACAAACTTCAGAAGTCTCGTTCCTAAGAAAATAGAAAATATTTCCGATGAAATAATTTCATTATTAAAAAAGTCATCTCAAGAGCAGAAATCTATCACTGCAGAGGAGGAGTCGACAAATGAAGAATTTAGTTTCTCGTGCAGTAGTGATGAAGACTTTTAAAACATTTTTTATAAGTTTTTGAATATAATTATGTCTAAAAAAGTCAATATTAATTTTGTCCACCTAGATTTATGAAACGGACCACTGTGGGGCGTCTCAAAACCATACTTTTTCCAGTACCCCTTCAAAATCTTCACCAATTATGACATTAAAAAAAAATTTTCTCGTACAAAACTTAGCTTATTATGAGTAGAAAATAGTAAGTTTAAGTAGAAAACGTAGAAAAAGTTTAAACAATTGTTGCTATTTTTATTTTACTGCTTTTAGGAAATTTTGTGTAATGGTACTACGAGTATATTTTTTTTACGTTTAATGGTAAACATTCAAGGTGTTTTATAGTATTATTGCGTTCAATATCAACAAAATACAGTTTAGGTAAATTTGTGCTGACTGTAAAACGTATGGAATGGGACTCCCGACGGTGAAGGTTGTTGCTTAGAGACACATTAAAACGTCCAGTTGCGTTTTAACTGACCTACACCGACGTCCGTCGTCGTCGTTGAGCTCGCGGTTCTCGAGGGGGCACCGTCTCTGCAGTCGGCGATTGATGGTCGACATTGGAATTATTAGACGTAAACGCGAATAGAATTCCGCGATTCAAGTTGTTGCTCCTCGCACGCGGCTCGAATGAAGACGTTTTCGCAAAGTTCTTTTTTGTTACTTTGTTCTTTTTCCTTCTTTTATGGTGTCGCGCTTAAGAGCCTTCTCAGTACGGCTCGGAATGAAATTAACTCTACTTCAAGTCTAAGTGTTATTTCACGCATAACCATCGGTTTGATTACTTTCGCTTTTTAAAAGATTTAAATTTTAAAACTCGAAAGTTTTAAATCTTTTATGGTTGGGTTTTGTTGGACGACGATGGTCTTGGGACCAGTTTGGATCTCGTCGAAATGTCAATGCCGCTCGCGCAAAATAATGCGGTTCCGAAGCGGCACGTAGCGGTCACGTGACGCTCACCTCTGCAAGGTCGCAGCAGCAGCAGCGCCCGCCGAACAAAAAGAAAAAAAAATTACCGAATAAAAAGAAAAATAAGAATATAAAAAAAAAGGATTGCAACGCGCATAAAAATCATTAAGGAACCGTATCGAAGACAAAAGCAAAAAGTGTAGTCGGGGTCGGGGGCCCCCCTTTTGTTTTTCGCAGGCGTACCGTTTCTCGTTTTCCACTTCTCCTTTTCGTCGTTTTTCGTATATTAAAAGCGTCCGGTCGCGGGTAATCGTCTTCCCCGACCTGCCCCAGTAAACAAAAGCAAATGGACGATTTTGTTTTGAGTCCGCGTTTACGCACACGGGACTCCGACCTGGTTTTCTTTTCTTTTCGTTATTTCTTTTCATTATTTCTTTTCTCGATTCTTCCGACATCTGACTGTTACGACCAAATTAATTTAATCGCTACCGCGATACGTAATTAACGTTCCTAATTTTTTTGTTTATTATCGTTTTCGATACGAAATTAACCGGTTCAATATTAAAAGTTAAAACAAAAAGGAAAGAATGAAAATCAACTGGGAAAGAGGACGAAACAAATCGGGACCGAGCCCTGCAAATGAATCCCTACGGGTGAAATGCTCGTATTTACAGCCTGTTATCATGCAATCCGGGTATTAACTGCCTCGTATTTTTTTTTTACTCCCGAACCGGAACGGACATGTGCAAATTGCCCTATCCGTGTCTATGTGAAAATTAACTTGCTCCTATCATGGTAAAATTATACGTGCACAAATTGAGAAATAAGAAACAATATTTATCAGTAGAAATGACGAAGAGTACTTTACTATTCAATAATTGTTGTTTGTATCAAGGTTTGGAAACTTTGCAAACGTGGAATGTATTAATTTTAAAAAGCATAAACAAGGTATATCATTTGAGTAGGTACATCATTGGGCGAATAATATATTGTAATAATAGTTTTGTTATAAGAAATAATTACAATAAAGAGGAAATAATGACATTCCGTAGAAAAATCCTTGTAAATCGAGAGCCTAGAGAGTTTATTAGTACTTCTTCAAATCTAAAAAATAGATAAATACAATTCAATCAGATAAAAACAACAATAAAATCAGTGATCTTACCGTTCAAATTAATATTATAATTAAAATATAAAGAACAACTCACGTATTGATATCAAAGTTGATATACCGAGGATAGTTAAAGCTGATCGTTGAAAAATTTCATAAAAGTTTGTTATAGTTCTCATTGATTTCGTCGTTATTTGTAAAAATGTTTTAATCAATGATAAATCCGTTCGTATTTCCGTCGTAGATTAAGAAATATTCTTGTATTTAGTTAAAAAAAAAGGGGCCACAAAAAAAACGAAACATAACCTCCAAATCCAAAGTATTCAATTTATGGGTGATTACAGCCAAAAAACTTCTTGAAATACCTAAAAACATAAAGCTTATAATGAATTACATCAGATTCAAGTGATTTTAATCAGTTTAAAACCGAAATGTTGAAAATTAAAAATGTGAAGATTTTGAAAGAAACGGAATATAAATTTTGGAATTAAAGAAGAATTAATGTGAAAAATTGTGTCAAAGGGGAATGAAATAATTCAGAGTATTCAGACATTGAAGGATTTCAATAAATATAGTTTATTTAAAAAGTAATTTTTGAAAATTTGGAAGAAAAACCAAATGTCAATAAGAGATGGCGCTCAGAAATACAAATTTTTTACACTTTTTCTTGTGATATCAAAGAGGGTGATGGACAAAAAAGAGAAGTTTTTGCCGAAAAAAGGGTGAAAAATGAATAACGAGGATTCGCTTCCTGATCATCATTGAGTAAACATCTATTTCGAAACGCTCGTGAAATCCTACGAAGATAAATTTCTGAAGAAAAAACATAACCAAAGAAATTCACAATTGAGGTTAGAAAAAAGAAATAAATTCAACATCTGTACGACAATCAACTCCACCAAGGGAGAAGAAAAGAAGCTAAAATTAATTAAGAAGAGTACGATAACCAACCTGGGAAAGAAGACATCGGAATAGTTTTTCCGGAAAGCCACCAAGGGGGTACCAGCACATTCCACCAAGGGGGAAAAAGGAGCAGTTCAAACCAGGGAGGAATCAAGATTTCAATCATTTCCACCAACATCTGTAAAACCAAAGAAGTTAAGATTTTTTTTTATACAATTTTTATTCATTTTCGAAAGACGAATACACAAATTATCACAATATTTATATCTGGCTGATTTATCACAATGCATATTTTTGCATAACTCGTTGTGAACAGTTTACAAAAAATGTGAAAATGAAAGATTTTTGCCCGATTAAGCCAAAATCGTTTGCGATCAAAGCGCTAAATGAAGTTGCTTGTAGTTGATACAAAACTGAACGGTTTTCAATTAAGCACTATGTTTTCGAATGGTTGAAATCCTAGTATTTCTTCGTTGATCGCATTGTTTTTGCCAATCTATCCTATGCCGATAGATAGCCTCTTTATTCTTGATGACTTAAACAAGGCATATACAGTGTGTCCCAGGATAGATGTTACAAGAGGCATAATGACTTAAAAATTTTTGAATTTTATTTTAATGCTGAGGAATTAAGACCTGCTTGGTGTAAAGAAAATTTTAAGAATATTTTCATATTTTGGAATTTCTTAACTATTCGCATAAATTGGTATTAGGCAATCTCTCGTTAAACTGCACCACTAGTCTTAGTACACTTTGCCCCAGCCCATAACACTGCACGACAAAAATTTGTTGTTATAATGTTAACATAATGCAAGAGTAATTTTTATGGCATTTTTCATTGTTGTTTTTCTTCACTCTGATCTAATCTAAAATATGGTGGTTTAATCAATTTAGGCAGATCTTTCTGAAATTTTGCATAGTGCCACAATTTCTCCTTCTGAACAATTTTTCTTAATGAAATTTTGCCGTATCATAAACAAAACGCTTACTTTACCTGAACTAAAAATAGTTTTCACTTCACTGTCAAGGCCGAGTTGATTTTCAAAATATGAATATATACTTAAAATTCCACACCACGCAGAGCTTAATTCCTCATCTTTAAAATAAAATTTAAAAATTTTTCGGTCATTATACCTATTGTAACATCTATTCTGGGATACACTGTAGACTATTTGAGTAGGCACATCATTGGTGGAATGATATATTTATATCTAGCTGATTTATTACGACTTCGTGATCAATGTTTTTAGTTTTTGCATAACTCATGAATAAGTACAATCCTGAGAGTTATATCGATATACAAAACCGAAGCGCTAAATGTATACCGTAAGAAATGCATAATTTAAATTCATTAATCTGATGTTGCTTTTAGTTGATACAAAATTGAACAGTTTTCGAAGATGTGTGCCTAAATTAAGCCAAACTTGCTTGTGGCCGAAGCACTATGTTTTCTAATGGTTGAAATCCTAAGAATTCTTCTGTGATCATATGGTTTTTGCCAATATATCCTATGCCGAAATAGACAACCTCTTTATTCCTGATGTGTCATACGTTTCGTGAGCTAAATTAAAAAGCGTGAAATAACCGTGACATTTCTTTACCTCATCAACGATTCGTTTTCTTGGAACTTGGTCGCAAATGTCAATTAGATCATTTTGGACATGAATTCTTTGCATTTTCCGTACACTATTCAACGTGATCTTGCACACACCAACTGCTTGTACTTTCAATTTTTATAAATCAACAGTGTTTCCTGACTGAAATTCCTTTTCACGAAGAGTGAGATCGCATAATCAATACAAAAATAGATCGAATTTGTGATTTTTTACTTGACATTATCATAAGTCTTCGCATTTTATGACAGGTGATGGATAGGAGCCAAATTAAAGTGAGATTTTCATCTGATGTGCGACTTAAGTAGTGATTAGACAAGTATAGCTTATGGCTTACTTGCTGATAACAAGAAGGATAGGATACCAACTCTAACTGTACTTAACCTGCTACCCCTATATATTTTTAGCAAAGAGATTTGTTTGACGACACCGTTTCAAGATTGCGATCAATGAATAGTAAGCATTAATTATGCAAAACTGAGGTTCGAAGTAATCTTTGAAGCAATTTACTCTAGATTCAAGAGCTCTCTTGGAGGACACTCATGGAAGGCATAGAGGCGGAAATTTTCTTCCATGACCTTCATTTACAGTGGTCTATCTCTTTAGGACCTACTAAGAAATGATTTCGAGTAATATCTTGGCTGACTTTTAATAATTAACTTAGCTAGTACATTCTTAGCACATTGTCTAAAATCACCTCAGGCTAATCATGGTTATGAATTAGGATTTTAAAGAATTTTTAAGGATTTCGAAGTACTTCCAAAGATATATTAACGATTTTTTAACTGATTACCAAAGGTTTTAGACACTCTCAGAGTTCTTCAAGTGGTTATCATGAAAGCTTTCCAGAAACTTTCAAATCTTTCTTTATCGCAAAGAAATGGTTAATAGGAGATTTTAAGGATTTTCATGGATATTTGTGTATACCTAAGTATTTTCTGCTTTATCCGAAGACTTTTAAAGGATATCCAATATTTCCCGAGCATTATCAGTGAATTTCCCAGAATATTAAGTGGATATATGTACTTTTCAAGTGTATTTCCAAATGTTGTTGATAGATTTTTGACTATTTCCAGTGGATATAAAAGGAATTCATTTTACCAGAACGAATGATATATAACAATAATTCTTCTCAAAAAAATTTTTTTAATGGAATCCTAAAGCTTCCTACGGGATTTTCAACAATTTCTGGGAATATTTGAATGATGTCTATGAAATACCAAGCATTTTCGACGTTAGTGCACTATCAGTGGATTGCCAAAGACTACAAAGGATTTTTTGGATTTATTTTATCTAAAAGGGTAGCGAATAAGGATTTTTCAATGGAATCCAGATTCAAGAATTATTGCAAAGGTGTTTGCCAAGAATTTTGAAAGGGTTTAAATAATTTATGCTTCTAATGATATTTTATTGATTTTCAATTATTAACAATAATTTTTGACTATTTCCGAGCTCTTCCAGAGAATTTTCAATAATTAAAAAGGTATTTCAGAACTTAATTTTACCTAAAAGTTATTGCGAACGAAAGTTGCAGAATGATATTATTTTAAAGAATTTCTGACAGTTTGGAAGGGTTTTGGAGTGCTTCCAAGGACATTTTAACGATTTTCAATGTTTGCCAAACATGTTCTACGATCTCTGTGCAGCTTCAGTGGACTTCTAAGAAGCAGAAACGATTTTTAGAATTTATTATACCTAAAAGTAGCAGTGAATAAGAGTTTTTCCATGAAACCCAGATTTAATGATAACTTAAGAATTTGAAAATTATTGCGAAAGTTTTTCAGATAATTACCAAAAATTTGGAGAGCATTTTAAAGAATTTCTTAGGATTTTCACGGATTTCGGAGTTTTTTAAATTTATTTTATCTAAATTTGCAGCGAATAAAAGTTTTTCCACTGAATTGAGATTTAAAGGAAATTAATGAATTTAAGGTTATTGCAAAGATTTTCTAGATAGTTATCAAGATTTTTGAAAAGATTTTAAATAATCCTTGAGGATGTTCCAAGCACATTTTAACGATTTCCAATGGTTAGCAAAAATTTTCAGCTATCTCAGAGCGCTTCCAGAGGATTTCCTAGAACTGCAAAGGATTTTTGTGATTTATTTTGTCTAACATAAAAGTAACAGTTTTTTGCCAAATTCCTTTTCAAAGTAATTCCAAGTACTTCATGACTATTTCTAAGGATTCCCAACTACTTGTAAGGACAACCAAGGATATTGGATATTTTCAGTACATATCCAGTGAAAGCAGAAAGAATTCCAGGTAGATTTCCAAATATAACTGGTAGATTATAGCATTTCCAATGGATATAGAGGGACTTCAAAGTTTTGTTTATTCAGATATAATGGTAAATAAAGTTTTTTTAGGAAAATTTGTTTTATCCAGAGAAGCATGAATGTCTCAGAAGATGTCTCAAAGATATCAGAAGTATTTCCATGGATACCTGAACAATGTCCAAAGATTATCAAGGACTTACGGTGAATCGACCTCCATTTTCATTCCAATTACCTCTATTAGAGACTTCCGTCATTTTCTCGATCGAATCCAGTTTCAAAGGTATTCCAAGGATTTTAATACCACTTTTAGTGTATTTCCAAGATCTATCAAAGTCACTTTTAAATTTTACTGGTTTCAAAACTGTGCCAAATTGATTTATGAAGTCAGATTCCACGTCATTGCTTGATTACAATTTGTGGAATTCCTAATTTTATTACCACTTCATTCTTTAAGTTAATGATACATGATGAGGTGCAACTTTCGATTTAACTTGATACATAAATGTTAGGATACAACGAGATTTTGTTAATTCCCATCATTATAATAAAAAAAAAATGGTTTAAATTAAAATCAACTTGTATATTTTTTTTATTTTCACACCGGATGTGCGGTGATGACTTCTTATGTTGTCCCCGTCCAGCTGTAATGGCGACGTCTCGGTCGTCGTCTCCTTGGAAAGCGCGGCGGCGGCCGATCTAAAATTGTATCCTCAACTGAAACGCGAGACGTGACTATGGATGACGCGGGTGCCGTTTCCGGTATAATTAAATTTATGGCCCCAAACGGGAGACTCGAAAAAAAGTAATAAGAAAGAGAATTAGAGCAACGTCAACTTGACATCGCATCTTATAGTGTAAATTTTTTCGAAATATGTAAGATGTAATTGTGGGGAATTCTTGATTTGAAAAAAATTTTGTTCTAGCGCGATTTAATTCTTAATTAGCATAATAAATAAATAAATTACCCTTAATGATATAGTTTAATTTCCTGCCCTGAGGATTTGCATACGCGCGCGATTCTCTCTCTCTCAGGATCGAACTTTTTGCCCTCGTCCCGATCGTTTTAATTACGCACAATTTGCCGCGGATTCTCATAAATATGCATCGCTTGTCAATTCAGGAAAATTATGCAGGTCAAGCCTACTATTAGCCAGTGCATGGGGGAAACGTGCGGTGGCACACGGACCGTTAACCCTAACCTAGAAATACCGCGCGAAATAAAAAAATACACTTGGACGATTTGTTTTAAAGGCAACTTTCCACCGGGATTTAGGGTTCTCTTTTTGGGGGGCGGGCGTCTCGGGAAAGCGCAACAGGTCCGCGAACCGAAGAAGCAAAAGGGAAATAAGAGAATTCGTCTCGAGAACGGAAACACGGTTGCGATGGATAGATTTAGGTTGCGTCAGAAACGACCTACCGCAACGATGTCGAGTCGTTCTCGGCCGCCAAATTGTGAAATGAGTTTGTTTTGTCTGAAGCGCTCGCGCGCCGCGGCCGTAGAAAACGACGATGACCATGACTCCAATCGAGGACGTCTACGGTCGAACAAACCAACAACAATCTTGACATAAGATACACTCCTCAATTACATTGTAAATGTATCAACACAAAATGAAAACCATATAAATATTAATACAATCATTCACGTCTACTTAACTACTATTATTTTAAGTTTTCTTTAGAAATTCAGCGAATTGATACAATTTATTAAATACATACAGGGTGAGTTTTTTTCCATGAGTTTTCATCCATATTGGTATATTATATGTGTTTTTTTTTTAAATACTTGAACTACTTGAACCTACTGATCCATTCAATAAATACATTTTACTATGGAAAAGATATGTTGATGACATCTTGATTCTCTGGGATAACTCTTCGCCCAACAACATCAGTGAACTTCTACAACACGCCAATACTTTCGTCAATACAACAAAATCAACTTCACTATGGAAATTGAAAATAATGAATCCATCAATTTCTTAGATATTACTCTGAAAAAAGTTGGAAATAAGATTGAATACAACATATACAGGAAACCTACTCAATCGGATACAGTAATACCTGCAGACTCCTTTCACCACCATATACACAAACATGCTGCTTTCAACTCATACATACATCGCATACAAGAAACATTATTGACAGACAACTACAAAAACCAAGAAATACAAATATATAATTCATAGATAATCTACTTACTAAACATACAAAAAATAAATAAACTCTGACATAAGTAAAATTTTATCACCTGAAAATAAATAAAATAACGAATCCATCCTATACAGATCCGTAAATTACCTTGGCAACGTTGCGATAGACATACAAAGAATTTTCAAAAGATACAACATAAAGATCACCTTCAAAACAAACTCAACTCTATTACAGATCCTAAATAACGCAAAAGACCAGATTGATCCACTATCTAAAAGCGGCGTTTACTCACTCCAATGCGACACCTGCAGAGCAACATACATTTGTAAAACAGGAAGAAACATCAGACAACGAATTAAAGAACATAAACAAAACGGAAACTCAAATTTCGGAAGACACTTTCTTACAAACGACCACACTTTTGATGAAACTAAAAATATAAAACTCCTCCATCAACATAACAAAGGCTTCAAACTCACCTTACTTGAAGCATATGAAATCGACAAAATCCGAAACACATATCAAAACACCGAAAATTTCCTATCAAACCCATACAATATTAAATCTAAACCACCAGAAAATACATTTAAGTAAATTTCTTATCCCCTAAATCCTTTTATACACACGAGGAATACAATCCAACTAGTTCCCATATCCCAATCATTTCCATAACACTATTCTATAAATAAATTCCATTTTATTTTTTTTACCCAGTCTATTAATAGATTTCAACACATGCGTTTTTGACAAAACGACACACTCACCTGTGCAACATGATTATGTTCCACCCGACATTATATTTTTCACATCTGCTACATCCCTATTCTCGTTTTCTAAGTTTGGGTAATACAATAATTGTTAAAACTTTCGATATACATCTGTTTCATACATCATGCTATTTCATTTTACAGTCCATTAATGATATATCAAAATTTGAATATAATTGAATGTAAATTTGAATGCGTTTCCTAACCTCAACCTTATACAACGAGGTAAAGTAACATTTTATATTTTTTAATTTTATCTTTAATTTAATTGCATTTTATGAACGTTTAAAACCTTATAGACTCCTGATGATGGTCTAGGCCGAAACCGGTAGAGTTAATAAATTTATAAAATATATTGGAGTATAAATATTGTTTATTTAAAAAAAAAACACATCAATTTAATGAGCTTCTTGTTTTTCGGATAAAATGCATGGCTAACTGGATATCTCGAAAAAACCGATTTTTTTCTTATATCGTTAGATACCTATGGTTCCGCTATTATTGATTTTAGGAAAAATGTGTAAAGGAAAGATTTGTAGGGTATTACATGTTTAATAAAGCAGTCTAACTGATTTTTTTATTTAAGCAATAATTTTTGAGTTTGTAACTTGTAATTTTTCTAACGGAAACCATAGTTGGCCATGACTTTATAAAAAAGGCCTTTTCTCAACGATTCTAATGATATACCACTTGACATAGATATTTTTATTAATAAATAAATTAGCCATTTATTCTTTTAATTGGAAAACTGTTCAGGTAGTATGAGCGTAACAATGACAAGAGTGCTCATCGTCTTGAATCTTAGTTTATTTCTGTCATTGCCGTATCTTTTAGAATCAGCTTCTGTTTTCTGAAGTGTAGTCGTAGGCTTTTTATAACCACTCTTTATGTGATTATATTCCTATGAATTTTTATCTCTATCATGTTACATCTCAGCCAGTTGCTCCTTTTAGACCATCATTGTTCATATTCATCTATTCACATCACTTGTAATATCATTTCCAATTATATGGTTTTGTAGTTTTCTAATTTTATGGTAAAGTAAGGTTGTACTGTCCAATCTCGGATCATTATTTTCGTTCCAGTAAGTTGTTGAAACAAATGTTTTTGTGTGGTTGTTAGTTTCCTTGTNCAATAATTTTTATTATCTCAAATACCTTTTTGTGACTTTTTGCAACTTTTTTGATCTGTTTTTTGTTGTTTCAGAGTCTAGAACACACAGAAACTTCTTCTTCTGCCTGCTTTCTGAGAAATACTATTTCATCTCGCGGCTGCTGAATACAAAAGAGTGGAGAAAAGATCAGGTAATCTTTTATTATATCCTATCTTTTCGGGTTTGCTTCTGACGTGGTGTATAAATTTGAACCTCAATTAAAATTGTGTATACTATTCCGGTTGCTCACTGTGCCCCCATCAGAGCAAGGCATCTGTGAGTAATCCTACTTTTCTCTGCCTTCAAAAATGAATTATATTAGCCCCAAGGAATAAGCAACTACTTTTCTTTGGTCTCAGCGAGCTAGAATCACTGCTGGACTTTTGGCCCTTAAGTACAAGCTATACGATTTTGCCTCAGAATGACATAATCTTTGTGATTATACTGACTTTTAGCAAAATAACCAATCAAATTTCTTCTGCTATGGGACCATAAAGATAGCCATATTTTTAGAAAATTCGCCAATAGATATTCCATGATATACAGGTGTTTCCAAATTGATGCGAAAGATTTTAAGGGGTGATTTTTCAGCAAAAATTAAAGGGTGTCTTTTATATAACTTTTAGTTCAAAACCCCTTCTTCTCCAAGTTATAGCCCTCTAAAGTTAAGGGAAAAAATCTGCAACTTTCTTATCGCTTGATATTTTACAACTAACAAATTGTTAAGTTCATTTCTTTGACTAATAATAACCAATCTCTGAATTAATTAACTTGAGCCTGTGTATTATTTTATTTTTTTGTGATCAAACTAACAATTTTAGGAGAAAATATCGAGAGACAAAAAAGTTGCGTGTTGAATCCCTCTATTTAAATAAAGTTTTTAAATAGAAAAATGTAGACGCATTAAAAAATTTTGAAAAGTATTATAGGGGTTAATTTTTTCAGCTCCTTGTAATAACATTTTTGGCCAAATCTGCCAAATTTCATTCTTGTAAATTCCTCTATAGTGGATTTATTAAATAAAAACAATTTTCCCCCCCTAACTTTAGAGTGCTGTAAGAGGTTTTGAACACAAAGTTATATGAAAGCCCCCTTAATTTTTGTTGAAAAATCACTCCTTGAAATCTTTCGCATGAATTTAGAAATACCTGTATTCATTATATCTACATTAACAACTTACTTAAGATATTTCAGTTATGTTTCAATAAATAATAAGTCTACATAAATGTCTCATAGTGATCATAAAAGAAATAAAATAATAATAGTATTAAACGGGCGACGACGTAGACGGATCGAGCCCCCTCTTTTATTAAAATTCGNCTTTTTGTTGTTTCAGAGTCTAGAACACACAGAAACTCTTCTTCCAGTTCAACTACCTTCATTCTGAGGAATACTATATGCTTTTGCGGATGATGAATATCAAAGAGAGGACCAAAGATCAGGTAATCTTTTATTGTATGTATGTAGTTTCACGTGGGGGTGAGTATCTTCACAGCACTTAGGGCCCTTTGTACGTCCCCACAATTACTGTTCATTCAAAGGTTAGAAAACCAGCCCTATCTTTTCATGAACGTATTTTTGGTGTAATCATAAAAGTAATCTTGCCGAAATATTCAATTCAATGACTATGCTTGCCCATGTACGCTGAATAAATATGGCTAACATAATTAAGAAACTTTCATATCTGTACTGTATCCTGAAAGATTCGACTTATTCAAGTAAGTCAAAGATCATCAAGATAGAGCGAAACTACGATGTTTATATTGGTGAAAAATACGCAAAAGCATAACACATAACGCCATATTAAGACTACTATATTATACGAAGGCATCAACATGGTATAGATGAAATGGCGACTGCAACGCCATCACGGCCACCTCCCTGATAAAAATATCTAGGGGCAACACGTTCAGCATAGTCTCCATCGCCATGGTAGGTGTAGATCTCATAGCGTCTGTGATTAGCTTTATATGCATGTTTTAGTGCTGAGCACCAAACTATGGGTCCGTGAGCTACCATGTGTCTTATCATAGGAGTGTAGATCCACATTGTAACTTTCGGATTTAGTCCCCAAGTATTCCCAATAGCCCTTCGGCACAAGGTCAGTACAATCGTTGCTTTTTTTGGTTTTGCAACTAATGTGTGATGTCAAAATTAGTCCTTTGTCCAAGATAACACGAAGATATTTCACGTCTGAAGCAAAGGCTAATGGATTTATTCAGAAATTGGGTGGCGTTTTATTATATCCTATCTTTTCGGGATTGCTTCTGACGTATAGCCTCATAAGCTCGGTACATAAATTTAAAGTTGTATATACTATTTATTGTGACCCCATTCGAGCAAGGCATCTGGAGGCAGCCCTACTTTTCTCTGTGCTAAAAATGTAGAATTGTGTTAGCCCCGAGGTACCTATTTTTGTGAGATATATGTATAAAAAACTCAGTGAACTAAAATCACTGCTGTCTTTTTGACCCTTAGGTACAAGCAGTACAGTTCTGCCTCAGAATGACATCTTTGTGATTAGTAATTAGCAAAATAGTCAATCCAAAATTTCTTCTGCTATGAGACCATAAAGATAGATTCCATGATATATTCATTATACAGGGTGTTTCATGAAGTTCTCCCAGCACTAATGGCGCATGCTGTTTAGGTGATTTGTAATAAAAAAGTTCATATGAACTGCAACATTCTGTTCTGTTGCTCGTTCATAGTGTATATGAACGCTCGGAAGTAAACCAGTTTCTCGGAGAGCTTGGAAGGTACTACTAAAAGTCTTCGGCGATGGAACACGCCGATTTGGAAAACGTCGTCGATATTCAATTGAAGCTGCAGTAGCGTTTCCATCACAATTTCCCAGTACAAAAACCATATCAGCATACTCTACAGTCGTAAACTTAAACGGCATTGTACGCAAATAAAACTCAAATAATTTTAGATTAAACGGCAAGCTTGTCAAATTTGACAGTAAGGTAAATACATAAGTACTTTATTTTACTAATGCAGTCATAGCACACTTACCCTTTGAGCCCCGCGGTGGGCCGTAACGCCATAATTTTTAAATATTATTTTCAAATTCATATAACTTAATAAGTGAAGTGAATCGGACATATGTTCATATGAACTTTTTTATTACAAATCACCTAAACAACATGCTCCATTAGTGCCGGGAGAACTTCATGAAACACCCTGTATCTACATTAACAACTTACTTAAGATATTTCAGTTATGTTTCAATAAATAATAAGTCTACATAAATGTCTCATAGTGATCATAAAAGAAATAAAATAATAATAGTATTAAACGGGCGACGACGTAGACGGATCGAGCCCCCTCTTTTATTAAAATTCGATTCGATCGACAAAAAAAAAAGTATAGAAACCAAAAAAAAAAGAGCAGCAGGACGACCACAGAGAGCCGTTTCTCGGACGATCGCGATTCGTCTACCTGCGATTGCGTGCCGACGCTGCAGGGGTGGGCAGCAGGCAGCAGGTAAGCGGCCAGACAGGACGGGGGCCGTCGTCGTCGTCGTCCTGCGACGAGGAGCCTGTATTCACCGCCCCGGGCAAGTCGCGGTCAAAAAAATGCGCCGCGTAGCTGCTGCAGGTGTTGATGCAGATGAATGCGAACGGGGGACCAGAACATTCACGGGGGGGAGGTGTTGAGGGGATTCACGGCCAAACCCCAGGTGGAACAAGTCGGGCCCCCACAATTCTTTATCCGGCGTACGATGCGCGGATTTAATATTAACGTTGCGGTCAAAATTTTAAATTATAACGTTTTAATTTTACGACATCAAAAAGAGTACAAAAATGTTTAATAAAAGTTATAGAGTTTCAAGAAAGTTATTGCAAACAATTTCGCAATAAAGAATTAAATTGGTTGTTGAGTTTAGTTTGTTGCTAAAAAATTTGCTTGAATCATCGACGAACGTAAAGTACACACCTTGACTGGTCGTCTGACTACGGTCAACCAATGTGCGACCTTGGAACGAGATTGTAACGACCAGACTGGATCCCAAACCTTCTTCTTCGTTCGGCTACTAGACGACACGCCGCGTTCCAACATTAAAAAATCTTAACCCAACTCCTTACCTCCACATAAAGTTATTTATTTACTAAAAAATTCTTTTTCAAACAATTTAGTAAATACATTAAGTACCCAAGTTAGTAGAAGTCCATTAATGGGAACGATTCGTACGCACATCCGGTGTCGCGACTCAATTAAGCATCGCGTTCAAGCTTAACGCGTCCCATACGCTATTAAAACGTTTTAATAACATAGGCGTTTCCGTTATCGTACCCAAGATCTCTGTGAACCTTCGTACGTTTTTGATGACCGAGCAAAAAAAAACTTTGACGGGATTAGAACCGATCGCATGATAATTAGAATGTTTCCCTCATCTACGAGATTATCCCAAAGAAAGCAAAAGGAAAAATAAATACCTCACAAAAGTAACCACATTAATGCGATGATCTAATTCTTTTCATTGTAAGTAGGTATATTAATAGTTAACGATGTGGAGAAAACAAATTCTAGTTCATGTTAAAACGATAAAAAATAAAATATTTTTCGAAAAAAGTATTGATACTAACCAATTACCAGTGAACATCAATTTCTTCGCACCGCAATAAAAGTCCAACAGGAATTATCGCATCCGTTAGGAGCTGCGCCCGCAAAAATGAAAGAAATCGACTCTAATTGATACGTACATCGGTTGTGGAACGTAAATTATTGTTTCGCTATGGATAAAAAAAATAAATCGCAAAAAAAAAAGATTCAAATCTCGCGCCAACTGCGGAAAGGTGACGTCAAACCCCAGCTAATTCCGTTTAATTAGAAACGGCGAACGGCGGCGCCGACTTTTTATCTTCGTTTTCCCAATCAGTTCCTCATATTTGCGCCCAATTTCCTCTCGGTGCTCTTATTGGGAAGGCGACTATAGAACGGCGACGTTCTATAGCGCAATCTCTAACGAACCGAAGATAATTTTATTTCGCACTCTTTATAAGGATTGCGGAAAACTATCCGATTTGGTTACTAGTAATACTTAATTTCTATATTTTATTTATGTTGTAAGAAACAAAACTATATTAACTTCTTTTTAGAAAGAAAAGACACTTCTCTATAATCAACCGATTACTTTGCTTACTTCATAATATTTAAATTATACGTTTTTATATTGGTATTACGTACATAATAAATTATATTGGAATTTCAACACACAACAATTATTTTCTAGTTAATCTATAAACAAAACATCTACCATTATACAGTGAATTTCACTTAAGATGCAATATATAAAAATATATTTCCATAGAAACCATGGCGTACCTTTCCGTGCGTTTCTGCAGATGGCTAAACCTGAATGTTTCTAGTTCTAGGTCTAATGTTAGTTCTAGTGAGAATGGTAGGTAGCGCTAGTTAGCATAAGATATCACTATGTTGCATATTTTTATGGAACTAAAACTAGAACTAACACTAGACCTAGAACTAGAAACGTTCGGGTTTAGCCGCCTTGAGAGACGTGCGGCTAAATCCGAATGTTTCTAGCTCTAGGTCTAGTGTTAGTTCTAGTTTTACACTATCACTATCATTAGAACTAATACAAGACCTAGAACTAGAATCATTCGGGTTTAGCCGTCTTGAAAGACGTGCGGCTAAATCCGAATATTTCTAGTTCTAGATCTTGTGTTAGTTCTAATGATAGTTCTAGTTTTAGTTCCATAAAAATATACAACATAGTGATATCTTATGCTAACTAGCGCTACCTACCATTCTCACTAGAACTAACATTAGACCTAGAACTAGAAACATTCGGGTTTAGCCGCCTTGAGAGACGTGCGGCTAAATCCGAATGTTTCTAGTTCTAGGTCTAGTGTTAGTTCTAGTTTTACACATTATTATTAGAACTAACACATATACGTTCATTAATAGAGGTGACAGTGTGCATCCTTGTCGGAGGCCTTTGGTGATGTAGAAGCTTTCTGATATTTGTTTGTTTATCTTTACTGCTGCTTCTGCCTCTCTGTACAATTCTTGTACTGCCTTGATTAATGTGACATTTATAGACGTTTGCGATAGCGCTTGCCACTATTTTTTTGAGGAATGGTGTCATATGCCTTGGTGAGATCCACAAATAAGAAATGTGTTGTTCTTCCTATAGATACTTTCTTCTGTGTGATTTGGTTTAGACTGAACATATTATCCATGCACGTTCTACCCGCTCTGAATCCTGTTTGTTCTTCCATTTCACATGTCGCCCATTCTTCTTGTATCAAATTTTATTAAATTTGTATTGTCTGCTTAAGGAATTTGTGACTGATAGATATCAGTAGTTATTACCATTCATTTTATCTCCTTTTTTATGGATTGGTGTTATCCACTCTTTCTTCCAAGCCTCTGGAATTTCTTCGCAATTCGCAAAGTCTTGAAAGATATCTGTCAATATTTCTAGCAATGAGTTTTTACCGCTTGTCTTGTTATTTTTCATTGCCTTTTGTGTTTTTTTACCTGATCTGCTTTTATTTTTACTGCAGGGCCTTCTACTTTATGTGTTTCTGGGATTTGCGTTATGAACTGAGGTCTTTATTCTATGAATTCGCTTCCATAATGTTCTTTCCAAACCAATACAGGTGACTGGTATCTTTAATTTTCATTGTTATTGTATTTTAAGGATCGTACTAGGTTCAAGGCATTGACGCTCGTGATACTCCTAACTATATGTCTAGTTCTTTACACTTTTTGTCCCACGTATTGTCTAAATTAGTTTTTATCATTTTTTTATATTTTAACAGTTCCCTTCTATAATCAGCCTTGTTCTCTGGTGTAACCTGATTCAGACATTTCTGGTATATATTGAAATAAAAGTAGAATTAACATTAGACCTAGAACTAGAAATATTCGGATTTAGCCACACGTCTCTTAAGACGGCTAAACCCGAATGTTTATAGTTCTAAATTTTGTGTTAGTTCTACTTTTAATTCTATAAAATATACAACAACCTAGCGCTTAATAACAATTAAAACTAGAACTAACACAAGACCTAGAACTAGAATCATTCGGGTTTAGCCGTCTTGAGAGACGTGCGGCTACATCCGAATGTTTCTAGCTCTAGGTCTAGTGTTAGTTCTAGTTTTACACTATCACTATCATTAGAACTAATAAAAGACCTAGAACTAGAATCATTCGGGTTTAGCCGTCTTGAAAGATGTGCTGCTAAACCCGAATGTTTCTAGATCTAAGTCTACTATTAGTTCTAGTTTTGCACTAGCACTGTCACTAAAACTAACATAAGATCTAGAACTAGAATTATTCGGATTTAGCCGTTTTAAGAGACGTGCGGCTAAATCCGAATGTTTCTAGATCTAGGTCTAGTGTTAGTTCTGGTTTGGCACTAGCACTATCATTACAACTAACACAAGACGAGTGTTACTAACACAAGTAAATTCAAATTATTTTTCCTCGCAACTTTATATTCGTCACTATTTCATTACCCTTTAATAACATTTTATTAACTCGTAATTTACGTTTATATTTTGTGCTTTTTATGTGTCCATTTTCAGCAAATTTATCGCTGTAAATTTAATTTGATTATTCGGCTGATGATAGATTAACGGTCGAAATCGGTTTCGTGTGTATTCTTATAATAGAGGTGAAAGTGGAAAGTAATTTCGAATTGACCACTAATTCTTTATCAAATGTTTAGATCAAACTAATTTTATCAAGTCTTATGGAGTTTAGTCAGGTTTTAATGAAGGTTTTTGACTTACTGTTAAAATAAAACTTTTTTGTTAGAAATGAAGGTAATAATAAAGTTTTAGAAAGCGGATTTTGTTTCATTGAAATTTAAAACTAAATTATAAATAAGAAATTGACGTTTCAATGAAGTTTCTTGCACAACATAAAAATTTTTGATTAAAACCTGAGGATTTGTTGTAGTTTCTTGGCCTTGGACAATTTTCAATTAAGTCTTTTTGAGCAACTCTTAAATTTCTTGTTAGAAATTAAGGTAGTAATGAAGTTTTATGGAGTGGAATTGGTTCCATTTTGGTTAATACTAAATTCTTGGATAAAAACTTGAATTGTCTTTGGAGTTTCATGACTCTGACCAATTTTCAATGAACTTTTTTTGAGTTACTGATAAATTTCTCCTAAAAAAATTAAGGTTATAATAAAGTTTCATGAAGTTAATATTTGAAGTTTCGGTGCAATTTTTTATTGGTTAAAACTTGAGTGTTCGTTGAAAGTTCTTGAACTTGGTGAGGTTTCAATAAAGTTTTCTGAAGTACTATTAAACTACCTCATAGAAGTTAAAGTTATAGTGAAGTCTCATGAAGTGGGTTTGGTTTTGTTCAAGTTTCTTTGGTGGATAATAAGTTCTGAGTTAAAATTTGAAGATTCGTTGAAATGTAGAAATTACGTTGTTCATTCCTGGACTTGATATGTTTCAGTGAAGTTTTTTAAAGTTTTATTAAGATTCTTTTTAGAAATTAAGACTACAATGATGCAGATTTCGTTTGATTGAAGTTGCTTTGGTTCGTAATGATTTTTTGGTTAAAATTTGACATTGCAATGAAATATTTATTCAATAAATTTCAAATTATCGATAAAAAGAGTGTTCTGATGAAGTTTCTTGTTTTATAATAAAAATTTCGGTTAAAACCTGCGAATTGGTTACTATGTCTTGGACTAGGATAAGTGTTAATGAAGTTCTTTGGACTACTATTGAAGTTCTTGTTAGAAAATAATGTTACAATAAAGTTTTATGAAGTAGAATTGGTGTCACTAAGGTTTACATGTTTGAATCGATAAGAAATTAATGTTTCAATGAAGTATCTTGAAATTGTTGTAGTTGCTTGAAGTTTTCTGAGCAATTCTTACACTTCTTATTAGAAATTAATGTTATAATGAAGTTTCATGAAGTAAATTTGGTTCCATTGACGTTTCTTGGGTTAATAATAAATTTTTGATGGAGATATAACATCCTAATAAAGTTCTTACTGAATGAATTTCAAATTATCGTCAAGACTAACTTCGTTGTAGTTTCTTATACTTGGGTAGGTTTACAATGAAGTTTTCTGAGCTACTGTTACACTTCTTCTTAGAAATTAAGGTTACATGAAGTAGATTTGATTCCATTGAAGTTTCTTTGATTAAAAATAAATTATTTTATGAAGATATAAAGTCGTGATAAAACTTTTATTGAATTTAATGTTCTAATGAAGTATTCTTGGATAACAATCAAATTTTCGGTTAAAACCTATGGAATCATTGGAATTGGATAAGATTCAATGAAGTTTTCTGAACATTTTATTAGAAATTTTGATTACAATCAAGTTTAATGAAGTAGATTTAGTTCTCTTCAAGTTTCTTTGCTTGATAATAAACTCGTTCTATTAATGATTGAGGTTAATGAAGCTTTTGTTAATGTTTCCATGAAGTTTCGTTTAATCTATATCTTATTCAGTAATAAATTATCGATTAGTTGTTGTTTACTGGATTTTACTATGTTTTAATAAAGTTTTTTATCGTTCAGAAAGTAATGTTCCAATGAAGAATTTAGTATTATGTTGAAATGTCCAGTTTTTTGGACTTGTTTAGGTTAGAAAGAAGTTTTTTGAGTTACTGTCAAACTTCTTATTAGAAGTTAACGTGATAATGAAGTTTTATGAAGAAGACTTATAATTAGTATTATTGAAACTTCTTTAGTTGATAGTAAATTTTTTATTAATATTTGAGGTTTCTATGAAGTTTAAGTTGCCTAAGGATGCGCTGAAGTTTCTTGGAGTTGATTAGGTTTCAATGAAGTTTTTTTGAGTTATTGTTAAATTTCTTATTAGAAATTATTGTAGTATTGTTCTTTTATGAAGAAAAGTTGGTATCATTGAAGTTTCTTTAGTTGATAATAAATTTATGATTAACATTTGAGGTTTCCATGAAGTTTAAGTTAACTAAAATCTAAGGTATCGATCAGAAACGCATGTTTTGATGAAGTTTCTTGTACTACATTCAAATTATTGCTTAAAACTTGAAAAGTCGATGAAGTTTTTTTAGACTTCGTTAGGTTTCTGCAAAACTTCTTGTTAAAAATTAAGGTTTTAAATTAAGTTTTATGAAGTAAATTTGATTCCATTGATTTTTTTACTAGATGAGACATCCTTGTTTAATATTTGAAGTTGAAATATCTTTAGGTAATAGTAAATTTTTCATTAATATTTGAGGTTTTATAAAGTTTAAGTTGCCTAAGGTTGCGCTGAAGTTTCTTGAACTTGATTAGGTTTCAATGAAGTTTTTTTAGAGTTATTGTTAATCCCCTTATTAGAAATTATTGTAGTATTGCTCTTTTATGAAGAAAAGTTGGTATCATTGAAGTTTCTTTAGTTGATAATACATTTATGATTAATATTTGAGGTTTCCATGAAGTTTAAGTTAACTAAAATCTAAGTTATCGTTAAGAAATGCATGTTTTTACAAAATTTCTTGTATTACATTCAAATTATTGCTTAAAATTTGAAAATTCGATGAAGTTTTTTGGACTTCGTTATGTTTCAATGAAGCTTATGAGTTACTGCTAAACTTCTTGTTAAAAGTTAAGGTTTCAAATTAAGTTTTATGACGTAAATATGGTTCCATTAATTTTTTTTACTCGATAATAACATTCGTGATTAATATTTGAAGTTTCAATGAAGTTTAAATTTTGTAACATCTAAATTATCAACAATAAATTAACGTTTCGACGAAGTTTTTTTGTATTACACTCACTTTTTGTCTAAAACTTAAAGTTTCGATGAAGTTTCTTGGACTTGGTTATGTTTCAATGAAGCTTATGAGTTATCGCCAAACTTCTTTTTACAAAGTAAGGTCATAAAGAAGTTTCAACAACATTGTCTTTTGATAATATTTTTTATGTTAATGTTTCTTGTTGAAATCAATTCTTTGATGCAGTTTCTACATTTCAAGTTATAATTTGAGATGAAAGTTTCTTGGACTTGATTAGGTTTCAATGAAGTTTTTTTGAGTTATTGTTAAACTCCTTATTAGAAATTATTGTAGTATTGTTCTTTTATAAAGAAAAGTTGGTATCATTGAAGTTTCTTTAGTTGACAATAAATTTATGATTAATATTTGAGGTTTCCATGAAGTTTAAGTTAACTAAAATCTAAGTTATCGTTAAGAAATGCATGTTTTGACAAAATTTCTTGTATTACATTCAAATTATTGCTTAAAATTTGAAAATTCGATGAAGTTTTTTGGACTTCGTTATGTTTCAATGAAGCTTATGAGTTACTGCTAAACTTCTTGTTATAAGTTAAGGTTTCAAATTAAGTTTTATGACGTAAACATGGTTCCATTAATTTTTTTTACTCGATAATACATTCGTGATTAATATTTGAAGTTTCAGTGAAGTTTAAATTTTGTAACATCTAAATTATCAACAATAAATTAACGTTTCGACGAAGTTTTTTTGTATTACATTCACTTTTTGTCTAAAACTTAAAGTATCGATGAAGTTTCTTGGACTTGCTTATGTTTCAATGAAGCTTATGAGTTTCTTTTTACAAAGTAAGGTCATAAAGAAGTTTCAAGAAGTGATTTCATTGTCTTTTGATGATACTTTTAAAGTTTTGTTGTTGAAATCAATTCTTTGATGAAGTTCCTACATTTCAAGTTATAATTTGAGATTTCAATAATGTTTTTTGTGACAAAAATTAACATTTTAATAAAGTTTCGTGATTAATTTAGAGGATTACAATCGTTTACAATTGTTTTGGAGAGGTTTTAAGTTTCTTAGTTGTTTATTTTCAGCATAATTAACACAAATCAAAAACAGAATTCTTATAATCTCGAATGAATGATAATAAATAAAATGGTCGATCGATTGAGAGTTAAAACGCTTCTGCCCTTTGGGTTAGTACTTGGATCGGGTCGAAAAGGATCCCCCGAAGGATTCTCTATGGTGGCCACCGCGCGCGCGCTTGCTAATAACGGGCCGGAACAATCGGGTAGATTCTCGTTGTAGATACGCAGAAGGAGAAGTTCGCGCCCGCAGCGGTACAGATTCAATGGGGATATTGTTTCTCGGCAAAGAAACCAAATGGAAACGAACGATTGAAAATTGCAGAAATAATAAAAAAAGAAAAACCGGCAGTAATTTTATGGAAAGATCGAAGCGGGTGCGATAACGATCGTGGAGAGGAATTGAACGTGCTATTCCATTGAGAGGATCGTTCGCTCAGCTCTAAGAGGAGAGAAACACGCTTGTAACGAATAGAGTATGTTGGGGCTGGGAACGTGTTGTCGACCGACTTAGAATGGAACCTTGACCGAGTAAGGTCGAATAGGATCGCATTAAAATGTCTAGTTACGTCTAACTGACCTACACCTACGTTTTCCTGCGTTACATACCAGTTTCTTTACTATGGTCATGGAAACACTTAAATTATGCTCATAAGAAAGATTTTCTTTTTCCTAAGCGACTTGGAAATTATTATTATGGCTTCGTCTCATAATAACCATCGATACGATAAACATCGAAGAACGTTGGACGTAAAATCATTAAGCCGTAATTGCGCTAACGATTTACAACTAATATATTCAAGCTGAGAAGAAGTGGTGCGCAAGATGAACTCGATTTACATCAACGTCAACACTTAATCTATGTAATAATTGTTGCTTGTTGAAAAGTTTTTGTAAACCAGAACAACTTTTAAGTATGTGAGCAATTACAAGTATAAAAATATATATTCCAACATTTTTAAGATGAAGGCGAGAAGTGAAAAAATGAGGGCTCTCGGTGGACGAGTCATTAAGCGCACCGTTGGCCCGCGGGCTCCAGTCCATCTACGATGCAAATGAAGACATAAAACATAATCTATCCAAACAGGAAGCGCGCTCAAATCAGAGCGCTCGCTCGGATTTGCATCTAACCGAAGCCGGTCTCGAAAAAATAACTAAATAAACAAATTTTTGCAAAAAGGAGCCCGATCGCAGAACTCTCCTAATTGATATGTTAATTGAGCCACGCTGCTCGCTGATCCGTATTTATGGACATCCATCCCCATGGGAACGAAAAAATCGACTCTAATTGACGCTTTAAATGCCACTCAAACCATCATCATCAGAATAATATTTAGTTTGGAATAATTTCAACTAAACAAAATAAAGATTTGTAATATCCGCATTTAGATGATTCATCTTAATAAACCATGTTGCTCTTTGCTCAAGTTTGAATGTTGAGAAGAGAAGCGACTTAAACAACGCGCGCGCGCGACAGTCAAGGCTACAACGAGCGCGCCGGCGTCTGCGAACCGTTGGGCCAGAGGTTGGTGGTGGTGGTGGTGGTGGCTTTGACCGTATCTTTGTGGTGCACTGGTGCAGACCGTAAATCAGGACCGGCCGTGGCTTCGCAAAACATGCAACCAAATGACCTTCACGACGTTCGCGTGTATAAATATAATCGTCGCCACTCGCACTCGGCTCTTTCTCTATCTCGTTCTATCGAACCACGAAGAAGAACAGAGATTATTGGCAACACTGTGTATCATCTAGAATCTTAAAAAGCCCCATCAAAACCTTACATACCAATAATGATGAAATCAAAACGTTTTCTTTTACAAATTTGTTTTAAATATTAAATTCAAAAGGTGCCTAGGGTATAAATCAAGTTTTAAAAGTAGTTAATACAAAGAAAACGGGAACAATGCCGCATTCCACGGTACAACTCGAGGCTGAAAAAAGTATAAATCTCAGATACACACGCACGCTGAGAAGATGTAGATAAATCTCCTTGGCTTATTATTATTATTACTGTTATTAGTGAAGCGTCCAGCGAGCACGGTTTGTTCTTCGTGCCTCCTTCTTTTTTGGGGCCGTTCTTCGTCCCGCAGCCACAGCAGCAAGTGAGTTAAACCTCCTCGACGGCGTCGTCCAGGACAGATGTATTTATACTGAAAAGCGTCGAAGCTACTTCCTGTAATTAGCCCTAACAGCACTTAATGCGTTCCAAAAAAAACACGTCCTCGGTGTGGAAATTAAAAAGAGAGACGAAAATCGGGCCGAACAACTATTCCCCCGCCGTGGAGTTGATGGCGAGGTTGCATTACAAATTGTGCTCGCCGTGGTTCAATGATCCATTACGATTCGCATTAGTGCCTAGCGAGAGCAGCGCGATTATGAGCGGGACGAAAAAGGGAAAAAGACGGAAAATTATAGCGTAAACGGTGGCTGAAGCAAAACTCTTAGAATCTACTGGCTACCAGTTTTATGAAAACAAACATTTTCTATCCGACATCTCAGATAGTTCCTATTAACATCAGATTATCTTATTTTAAATCCATAGAAAGTGGAATTCTTATTGAATTTATCATCAAGTATTTGAAGATGTGAAACCTTTTTTTGTAATCCAGGTTTTGTTATGTTTTTGATCGATTATCACCGAAAAAACTAATTGATGGAGAGACGAGGGCAAAAAGAACAGGTTAAAGTAAGAAATCGCATAAATTAGTGAATGAGCAAAATGTAACAAACCATAACTAATAGCTTAAGGCATTAATACGTAATCTCCAACGGAAGACGACGAGCTAAAGTCAAATGCTGGATGAAAGAAACTTATGATGAAAGAAAAACTGAAATACTAATTAGAGCAGTCTTTTATGAAAGTCGAAGAAGACTTAAACGAGCTGAAGTGATAAAGGTAATCAAGTACAATCATTTCGTATCAAAACCGAAATAATGTCGTTGAAATGTTGAAAAAAAACTAGTAGTAAAAGTTTTATTCTTTGTGCGTAGTTACTGTAATTGTATCGGGTTGCTATCCCTACAGTGTTCAGAAACGTGGTAATTCTTTTTTTAGCGAAAAATTTAAAATAAAACAGTAGCCCAAATTGGAAAACTTCGTTTCTATGTGTGAAACATCAGCTGAACCTTCACATAGAAAAACAATTTAAGGTGCGAGGAGTGAGCAACGAAGAGAGTTTTTTAACAAAGATTACTAGAAAAGCCGTGTCCGGGCATATGTGTTAGTTAAAGTTTAATACTTTGCGGAAAAGGTACAAATCGAAAAACACTTTTGAAAGTTACGGAATTAGAGAATTACAAATTCAAAGAGGACAGGTTAGTGCTGACGAAGTTAGAGCTACAATTTTCTGTGACATATTATCAAAGGGTCAATTTGGATGAAACAACGAAATTGTAAACATAAAAGTGAATCGTTCAATGTGATTGTGCAATCGCGTTGAAAGAATTATTCTGGTTTAATATTTTCACTTTTGGAGTGAATTGTGGTTCATCATTCAACGCAAATGAAAGAGAATTGAACGTGTAAACACATGTATTGAATGATTCAGTACATGTTCATTGCTTATGTTGCTTAATCTGGCAACAAAAACTACAAAATGTTATGGTTCAGGAACGACTGCAGTCCATTACAAGCTCCTCCACTACAAGTTCCCCATTAAAAAACACAGTCTACATATGATTTTGTATATACAAATATTTAATCTGCAAATTCAACATGTTCATCATCTTAAACATCTTGGTCCGTGAACTCACCAGACTATATTATTGAAGCACAATTTGAAACATTAACTCAAAATTCACCGACTTATCACACTCAGCCTACTACTCAAACACATACACAACAGTTTGACCAATATAATGAAAATAATACGTCGGACGTGCTGCAATCAGCTATAAAATACATCCTGTAGATTATTTACAATATTAATAAGAAATAAAATAAAAATAAAAGATAACAAATGTAAATTGGTTGTTTTATTTATGTTACTGATTACCTTGATGTAATCTCGTAGTGCTATCCAGATAGCTTCACATACTTCTACGATAACAGAAGAAATTGTGCAGAAAAAAAATTTTATTGATCTAATGATCCAAAACAATCACCAGTAGCAAGATGTTTGAGGACGATTTGCAATTTTATTCATGCTGGTAAAGTATCTCTCATCACAGTACTTTCTTTGTGGATTAACGGAGTAACTATTTTTAGAAGTTCTTATTTTATTCATTCGAAGATGATATGAATCTGGATCCTCTTCTGCCAATACTATCAATAGACAGTTTGAAGCTCCCAAGGTCTGTCTTCTTAATATCCATGGTCATACCCACTAATGCCTTCTATTTCTTTGGTTCTTTTTTGTTAACTCCTTAATTAAATGACCACAAATTAAGGTTAATCCCAACCGTACGACCTGATTCGACGGCATCTTCCGCGCAAAGTGAGTTGAATAGTTCATTTTGGTGGATACGTATAAACAGCATATCTTCTTTCATTTCTGCGCCTTTCTACAAAAGTGAATTAATTTGGTTGAACCGTGTAATATCGCCCTTAGTATCTGCCCAAATATTCAATGTTGTTGAGAGTTGCCTCTATTCACATGCTGGTTATTATAAAATTATATCAAATTATAGTTTTGTGTTGCCCAAATGCTACTGGAGAAGATATATTAAAGATATATTAAATATTAGCTGTAGTAGAGAAGTCAAAATCGCCTAGAGTTTTAAAGGACATAAAGAAACACCCAATCGAATAGGTACTACAACCACCGTTCTGCGTGGATGACGATAAATATTTTTGTCTCTCTTCAAGATGCAGTATGTAATATATTATATACTTAGGTTCAATGCTATTAAGCTTGACGAAGAAAACATTCTGGAGTGGTTAAATATTGACCCTAAAGATTCACGATGATCTAGACCATAAGATAATCAAACCAGTGCCCGGACCGAGTTAATTCCAGGAAAGTAGTGCTGATGACGTAGAAGATGACTCTTCAGAACCAGAATTAACAATTAATGAAGTCAGTTGCAAAGAAGCACTAGTAGGTGCTAAAATTCTTTTCAGTTTTATAACACAGCAAGATGACACTGATAATGATCTACATTTTGTGCATAAAAATCTGGAGAACATCGATCTACAAACAAAGAGGAGGATATTATACAATTTTACTAAAGATAACATGAAAGGAGATAGATGATAACAGAAAATTATAAAAGAATAGAGGAAGAAAGAAAGAAATTGTAAAAGAACAAACTAAGAGGAGCTAATCGGCTCCCGCAATCTATTTTCGAGTGTTGGATATTCGCAAAAAGCGCTTCATTATGAATTAAACGATGATCTAATGGCCCGCTTTTGTACCACAAATATAAAAAATAGATACATATCACGTAATACATGTGTAATAATTAGTTTACATACAAACATTGAAAATAAGAAAGGAGAACAGAAAACTCATTTAAGCAAACGTTCGACATCATCATCATCATAAGGAAACAACCCGTAAAAAAGAAGAAATTCAATTCAAATTGGAACTATGCATGACTTATTACATAAACAGCTTAGGTTGATCGAATGAAACGCCCTACTTTGCTCAATAAATGCTATTAAATGCCGTTATCAATACTATCCCAAATATATTGGATGAAGCGATTTCAATAGATAATTTACGCTTAAAAGCAACTACTAATAACACCTAATTGGTAAAAAAAAATATTTGTGAGCAAGAAGGAATATCGTTTTAAAGAAACTATTCTTCTTCTTTCTCTTCCCCCCATTTAACGCCACTTCCTCTATTACTTCTTCCCACTGAATTCTTGGTCAACCTCGTCTTCAAATTAATAAAACCCTGCATTAAGAATGTAATATCTTGCAAATTTGGAGAGACTTATCTGGAAGAAGTGAACAGCATTCCATTATCGGACACCACAATTGCAAGACGAATTGAAGAAATGGCATTATTTTGTGAAAATGATTTAATAAATCGTCTGAAAACGTCGAACCATCCTTTTGCATTGCAGTTGGATGAAACCACAGATGTTGCAGGATTAGCTGTGTTAATTGTACTGGTACGCTATGTTTTTAATTCTTCAGTGCAAGAAGATATGCTCTTCTGTAAACCCCTCGTAGGAAGGACGACTGGAGAAGAAATTTTTAAACTGATTAATTTGTACATGGAAAAACATAAAATAAGTTGGAATTTATGCGCGCATATTTGTACTGATGGAGCAAAATCCTTATTAGGTCGCGAAAAAGGAGCAATATCGCGAATTATTCAACTAGCTCCCCATATTAAACATTCCCATTGTTGTCTTCATAGGCATCAATTAGCGGTAAGACGTATCTCGCAAAAACTCAAAGATACGTTGGAAGAAACAGTGCAAATTATAAATTTTATAAAGAAGGAACTAAATTCCAGATTATTTGCTTTGCTATGTGAGGAGCTATCTAGTACGCATAAAACTTTGTTATTGCATGCAGAAGTACGCTGGCTTTCACGTGGTAAAATTTTAACTCGGTTTGTAGAGTTGAAAGATGAAGTCAGATTATTTTTAAATGAACATAATCACAAATATGCAGCAAAATTGATTTGTGAAATATGGTTACAAACCGTATGCTATTTGGCAGATATATTCTCTTTTTTAAATGAATACAATAAATCACTTCAAGGAATTAATATCAACATTATTAAAATGCATGATAAAATCAATTCATTACTACTGAAATTAGATTTATGGGAATCTTACGTTAAATCAAATAACGTGCAATGTTTCCAAATGTTAAACAGTTTTCTAATCGAAAATGAATTAGTCATAAATAATGATGTTCGACAACTGATTGAGGAACATATTATTCAATTAAAACGGACAATACGAATATACTTCCCAGAAACAACAGAATCGTATGAATGGATTAAAGATCCATTTCAATATTACAATAAATCTGGGAATTTAATGTTGAAAGAAAGAGAACAATTAATAGATATATCAACGGATTCAGTTTTGAAATGTGCATTTGACAGAAAAGAAAAATTGTACGCAGAATATCCAGAAATATCAACAAGAGCATTCTAATCGCTCTTAGATTACTGCCTTTCGTTTCTACCTATTTATGCGAACATTCATTTTCAATATATGTAGCAACGAAAATAAAATACTGTAAAGGGGTTCCGCGCCTCAAAATAGTTTGAAGACCACTGATCTAGACCATAATGTAACCAAACCAGTGCCCGGACCGAGTAGAAGATGACTCTTCAGAACCAGAGTTAACAATTAATGAAGTCAGTTGCAAAGAAGCATTAGTAGGTGCTAAAATACTTTTCAGTTTTATAGAACAGCAAGATGACACTGACAATGATCTACATTTTGTGCATAAAAATCTGGAGAACATCGATTTACAAACAAATAGGAGGATATTATACAATTTTACTAAAGATAACATGAAAGGAGATAGATNGGCAAGAAGAAAAGCCTCATGCTATTATTCAGTCCAGACATCAAGCGCAGTTTTCATTAAATGTGTGGGCAGGAATTATCAACTACTTCTTGATTGGTCCTTTTGTACTTCCCCGACGACTTTCTGGTCAGAATTATCGTTATTTTTTAAAAAACGACTTACCAGGTTTGCTGGAAGCTGTTTCACTAAATGTTAGAGAACGCTTGTGGTTAACGCATGTGGTTCATGCATGACGGTGCACCGGCACACTTCAGTTTCACAGCACGCGAATTTTTAAATGCCGTAAATAATGGAAAATGGTCATGGTGGACCTATAGCGTAGCCTGCACGGTCTCCCGATTTAAAATCTATGGTGTATTCTACTCCAATTCAAAATATTGATTTTCAACGGGGAGTGGAAGATGGATGCCAGCAAATTCGAAGTACACCAGAAATTTTTGAGCGCGTGAGGCAATCCATGATACGACGATCTCAGCAGTGTCTTGCTGCTCGTGGAGGTCGTTTTGAACATTTGTTATGATTTACATTAAAAACACCCGTTTTCTGTAACCTGTTTTAAATAAAAAAATCAAACCATTTCAGGACATATGTTTATATAAACTTTTTTGCTTATTTTTAGTTGTAGAAATCGTCTATGCATAGCTAGTCCAACATTTTTGTAACACCTTGTATATTGTCTTGGTACTTGGTTGAAATCTGCTGTTAGGTCCAGAAAGGCTAGGTATATTTTCTTCTTTCTGTCTACTGTTTTTCTATTGCGGTTCTGAGGGTGTATATATGATTCTGTGTTTGTGTGCGTAAAATTTGAGCGCCACCGGTGCCAAATAGGCTACCCTGAATTTTTTGCATCTAGTTGTTTCTCCTTCTTGTGAATTGACACGATTATGTTCTTCTCCCAATCTTAAGGTACTATTTCAGTATTCCAAACCTGCTGCACTATTTTTTCATCCATCGTTCTATTGCCGAATCCCCATTTTTTTAATAGTTCTGGTGATATGTATTTTTGCCTGCAACTTTTACACGAACTTTTCGCACATCTTCTACGCGCAACTCCTCTTGCGTTATTTCTCCTTTTCTCATTTTGGTTACTTTTATTTCATATTTGCTTTAAATTGGTCTCCTTCAGCTTTGACAGCTTTATAACTACGTTTCTGGTTTTCGCTATTATTTTCGCTCAATTTCCTTCTAAATTTCCAGTTTTGCTCTTTTCATGGCATCCCGTCTTCTCCGTCGGTATAATTTCTGACCTGGGGTTGTTCTTGCTCTCTCGAATCTATTCCATGCTTCCTTTTTCTGAATCATCTTATCCTTTACCATTCCATTCCCCTATTGGATTCTTCATTGATTTTGGCCCGCTTTAATTGTTGTTATTCCAAATACTTTGGTTGCTGCCCATATATTCGACTGCCATGTCTTCTATTTGTACTTCTTGCTCTGCTAAGATTTTTAACCTTCTATTGAGTTCTTCCTTTTTTAGTCTTTCATAAAATATTGTTATTTCTTTGAGCCGAGATTTTCAAGATGACGTTATCTATCAATAATCGGTGAGTTCTGCCCCTCTTATTAAATTCACGTGTTCGACTGCGTATCTCATAGTTTTCGTGTAAGTTATATAATTTGTTATACTTTTCTGTTTATCCTGCTATTATTTTTGTTACTTTATCCCTGGTTTTTTCACCTCTTTCTTTTCACCTCGCTGATCCCATAATCTATATTCTGCATTTCTCCGTCTTCTCTATCAGTTTTGCTTCTTTTCCTGTCAAGATTTTAATGTTCCATTTTTCTTTGTGTGTTTTTCCTTGTACCTCTAAATTCAGACAAACCTGAAACGAAGTAATACTGAACGAAAAATGTTCAGTCTTTTTTGATTCATATTGTACTNGAAACTCCACAGAGGACTATAGTGCTGGAAAAGAAAGATGATGATAGAAAACAAGACGACTATAATGTATTTTACTAGAGACCGAGAGAGTAAGGAGCTAGGCGAGATAATGACATTGGTAGCCTACCTAGATGATTTTAGTTATTTCTCCTTCTTGTGAATTGACACGATTATGTTTCTCTCCCAATCTGGAGGTACTATATCAGTATTCCAAACCTGCTGCACTATGTTTTCACTCACCGTGCTATTGCCGGATCCCCTTTTTTTTAATATAATATATAATAATTTAATAATTTAATGCCTGCTACTTTTTCCTTTCGAGTTTCCTTTAGAACTTTTCGCACATCTTCTACGCTCTTGCGCTATTTCTCCTTTTCTCATTTTGGTTGCTTTTATTTCATATTTGCTTTGCATTGGTCTCCTTCAACTTTATAACTACGTTTCTGGTTCTCGCTATTATTTTCGCTCAACTACCTTCCAAATTTCCAATTTTACTCTTTTCATGGCTTCCCTTGCATCCCGTCTTCTCCCGTCGGTATAATTCCTGACCTGGGGCTGTTCTTGTTCTTTTGAATTTATTCCATGTTTCCTTTTTCTGTTTTATCTTATCCTTTACTATTCCATTTCACCATTTGATTCTTCTTTGGTTTTGGCCCGCATTAATTGTTGTTGTTCTAAATACTTTGGTTGCTGCCCATATATTTGACTGCCATGAATTTATTTCATTTGTCATTAAAATTCCAGTGGTCTTCTGTTTCTACTTCGTGCTCTGCTAGGTTTCTTAACCTTCTATTGAGTTCTTCCTTTTTTAGCCTTTCATAAAATATTATTGTTTCTTTGAGCCGAGATTTTCAAGATAACGTTATCTATCAATAATCTGGTCCTGTTATTAAATTCACGTGTTCGACTACGTATCTCATAGTTCTAGAGTAAGTTATATAATTTACTTTTCTGTTTATCCTGCTATTTATTTTTGTGACTTTATCCCTAGTTTTTTTATCTATTTCTTTTCACCTCGCTGATACCATAATCTATATCCTGTTTTTGTCCGTCTTCTCTATCAGTTTTGCTTCTTTTCCTGTCAAGATTTTAATGTTCCATTTTTCTTTGTGTGTTTTTCCTTGTACCTCTAAATTCAGACAAACCTGAAACGAAGTAATACTGAACGAAAAATGTTCAGTCTTTTTTGATTCATATTGTACTTATTGTACTAAAAAGTCTTTTGTTGTAAAATTGTTGCAATGTAACGTTTTAGTGTATACAAAATTTTCTGCATGAAGAATAAGAATTTATTGGGTTAAGTAACGGATGGAGATAAATGTAAAAGAACCTCAATGTAAGCAAAAACAAAATAATATACACCTCTGTCAATGGGATAAAAGGAAAGGGGGAAAATTGCGTCACAAATCTCTTCCAGTATAACACCCTAAAATTAGTGCCCTCACCCAACAAGGTTAGTGGTAAGGAGGGTTATTCAAGTATTAATTTTTGTATTCAAACATTTCCTTAGAAACTGATGGAGGGGAGTTTAATTTCCACGTCGTTAAAGTTGCATACAAAACAAAAATCGGATGATTACTTAAAAAAAAATTAGATTGTAACCTATTAAAATGCAATAAATCGAGTGAACCCCATCATTTCAGCTTCCATTTTCCTCGCATCGACATTTTCCCCTGAAGATTTATTAGAGACGCGAGTTGGAGAACCGGCTATTAGTGATAACGACCGGTGCTACTTTAATGCGGAGACTAATACGAACGCGTATTATACCCAACGGTGGTGTGACGGTGCGGCGGCTGCAGGAAAGAATCGTTGCTGCTGCGTAGATTTAAAATTCATTAGAAAGCGATCGCCTGCGGACCACTAATTGGAATCGTAGTAGGCGGCTTTTTCGGACCGCAGCTCGCCATTTTCTTCGTTGCGGTTTCGCGAGAAATCGTGACGAAAAAAAAATTTCAAACGGAATTTCCCTGTTAACAACATTACAAATTTTTTTCCCCCGTTGACGAATGAAGAAATTGAGTATAAGAAAGAAATTTCTTAAGATCTTGGAATAGATAAATACGTATTCGATTTGAAGGTGTTATTATCGTAGTAGGCGATCTCCGTCAAAACTCCTTCGACGGTGGATTAACCGTCGACGCGACGTGACACTCTCCTTTCTCTTCGTGTGGTTAACGCCCATCGAGATGAAGAAGTAGAGCGCGCTGAAAGCGCTGCTCGAGTTTTTTTATTGTGGCCTACGCCTCCCGTGCTCGGAAATGCGGTTGTAAACGTTCATTGGCCGAAATAATACCGTGATGATGCTACTACCAGTTCTTACGCAGTACAGCAATTTACAGAGTGAAGCGGGTGCAATTAGTCACAGCAATACTCTATTGCTGATTCTACTATTATTACCACCGGAACTAATCAAACCGAGTCGTTACTGTGCTTTTATCGATCTTGTGGATTCGTTTTGTTTTGGGATCTGGGCAATTTTTTAATAACAACAAACAAAAAATAGTTTTTGTTTTATGCCCTATGGAATTGAATCCGTCGTTTTTTTTTTTTTTATTTCAATTCCATGTTATCGGCCTTACATGGATTTTCAATTTTGCAAATACATCCCTTGCAGAAAAAATAATAATAAAACAAAATGAAAAATGCGCGCGGTGGTAGAACATTATAAAAACCCCGGGACAAAACCCGCCACTGGATGTGCCCCGATGACGTAGTATCAGACGAGACGGAGTGGGGGAATCAGTACGGGGTGGCGCGCAGGGGTGGCTTGCAACTGCACCGTAGAGGGCACCACCGAGCACCCGGTGCACCGCCGTCTCGAATAAAAATCGATCGGGCGGCGGCGTTGCCGGAACCGCGTCGCCGTCCCCCCGTCGCGCCCCTTCGTCGCCTCCCCCGCGATTCCCCCCTTGGAATGAAAAATTATCGTGTGCAAGCGAAAAAACTACTGTCACTACATGCTATATATCGATCCGACGGGGAGCACCGCGGCGCGAACGACGCCGGGAGGTGGGTTGGGGGCGGGGGCGCGAACGCCGATATCCGCGGGCGCTCAACCGACGTCGCCGGGATTTTTGAAAAAAACCTTCAGCTCGACCCGATTTTTTCACTTTTTTACTAAACCACAGTCCACGCGCCGTCCATTTTCACCCTACTCTTGAGGTTGTTTTTCTTTGATCGGACGAAGCACGCGGAAAAATTTACCTCGCATAACATTTTTTAATCCTTTCGTACCAACTACTCCAATCCATTTTTTTCACCCAACAACATACAGTATTACAGAGAATCTCTCGATAAACTCGCAAAAGACAATCGTTGTGACCTTCCCCAGGGAAGGAAAGTTGGATGGACTAATCCGACCAACTATCCAAGGTGAAGAAATTCCTTTCTCAAAGGAAGTCAAATATCTAGACAAAACCCTCTCATGGAATGGACATTTACAGGGAGTTTTACACAAAGCTAGACTATCCTTGTGAAAAGTGTCTTACCACTATACTGGCTTTATGTAACTGTGATATAGGAAAGTGTGACAGACTTCAGTTATCTGTAAACTTGGAATAGCAAATGAGATAGTTAAGGTCTACGCAGGCGCAAAACCAGTGATATATTTAAAACACCTATAATGAGTAGCAGAGAAAAAGCATTTTTTCTAAGATTAAAAATCGATCTGCACTAATACTAGTAGAGAATCTAAAAATAAAGCGGAATCGAATAATCTTACAGGCTTTTGTCAAGGCAACTGTCAAAATTCAGAGAGAGCTGACAGAACCATTTGAAATAATCCGCGAAGTTAGCCAAGTTGTTATACGGAAGCTTGGAATGCTAAATTACATCAATATGGAAACCCCGCAACTAAAGGCTGTTTTTTTTTAACCAGATAGAACTTACGAAAGGGTTAACTGTTAAACGAACTGTAATACTGCGCTCACTTTCTGATATTTATGATCAGTATACTCTGGAAAATCATCATGAATAGATTGAAGCTTGAACAACGCTACCAAATTATCCAGATTTACTCTGAAAATCAGTAATCAATTCGCACAACTTATAGACGACTTCGTGATTTCTATGGCGCATATAATCGTCCATCTGAGCAAGCCATCCGTCGAACTATGGATAGATTTCATACTACATACACTCTAAATGATGCAATAACACCAACACGTCGAAGGAATTGCAGGAATTGGAGCTCTGTCCGTCCACTACGTGGAAAATTTTGCGCATAGATCTTGGACTATACTCGTTTAAGATCCAGCTGGTGCAGGAATTAAATCCACGAGACCATCATATGCGTCGTTCTTTGGCCGATCGGGCTCTAGAGCAGTTGGAAACTGATCCGATGTTTTATCGCAAAATTGTGTTCAGCGATGAGGTTCATTTTTGGTTTAATGGGTTTGTTAATAAACAAAATAGCCGCATATGGAGTGAACCCAATCCACAACAGACCCTACAGACTCCATTACATCCAGAAAAATGCACCGTTTGGTATGGTTTCCTCGTGGTTTGACTTATTGAAATCATAATTTGGCGATAAGTTTATTTCAAGAAATGGATCTCTCAATTGGCCTCAAAGGTCATGCGATTTGACACCTCTCGATTATTTCCTGTGGGACTACGCCAAGTCATTAGTTTATGCTGATAAACCAGTAACAAGTGACTCTTTGGAGGCCAACATTGTTCCTTTTATTCGCGACAATGCGACCCAAAATTTAACGTCCAGAATGCGCTTCGTCAAGAACAACCGCAGTGTCCATATGCCCGAAATCATTTTCAAATGTTAATGCCATGTATTGATCTTTCGAACAAAAACATTTTTTGGATTAAAATTTAATTTTTTGTGTAATTTTTTATCAATTTAATATCGGGCTTAAAAAAACACCCCGTATATGCTGCAAATGAGAATTAATGGAAAAATTTACTCAAGTCACAAAAGAAGCCTCTAAAGAAGGACTTGTAACAAACGAATATATGGAGTCCACAAAACCACCTCAACATAGGAAATTGCTCATTTAAACGAGTCCAAATCTTCATATATTTGGGTTGCGGTGTTCGTTTACTCTGAACTTAGCCTCAATAAGTGCTATTAACCCCACAAACACCGAATGATGAGTAAAATACTAGGCAGACATTCGAAACTCAAGATCTCTCGGAGTGTTGTAAGATCAAGAATAATATATGGATGCAGAGAGACAGAGGAGTGAAGAGTATTGTAGAATGGATACTATAAGGACAGATAACTAAAGGAAACTCCACAGAGGACTATAGTGCTGGAAAAGAAAGATGATGATAGAAAACAAGACGACTATAATGTATTTTACTAGAG
>NW_019280837.1:0-42441 GCF_000648695.1 Onthophagus taurus
AATATTGAGCAGAAAACAACCCAAAATTTGGTTCACTCCATGCCAAGGCGTTTGGAGGCCGTTATCAAACAAAAAGGGTTACCTACAAAATACTAATTTAGTTTAAGGCAGTTTTAAAATAGTTGTTTTTTAACTGTGCCAATAATTTTGTGCGTTGAAAATAAGCACTAGTTTGTCAATTTAATTTAAAACAGATTATTAAAAATAAATTTTTATACAAAAATAACTGCATAGAGTATTTAATTAATTAAACAATATAGAAAAGATACTTTCACATAATACCTTTGTTAATTTGGTTTAAAAACAGTCGTGAAATGAAAAACTATTGCTGTGCCAATAATTAAGTGCGGCACTGTAAGTCAAAAATAGTTAATAAATAATTAAAAATTGTTGATAAATTGTGCAATTGTCGTGTATTAATCTCCCTAAAATACGCTCGAGCTTGATTTTAAATCAGGATAATTTTATTTTTAATTCACTCAAGTTTTGTTACCCTTTGGAAATAAGTCTCAATCAAAATCAAAAGATAAAATCGCTCCAGCTAAAGCTGTCGCGATTTTATCATGCTTTTGATTTCGAGTTATTTCCATGGTAACAAAACTTTCCTGTAAAAATAAAATTATCGGATTAAAAGTCAAGCTCTTGTGTATTTACCCCCGAGAAATATGGAGAAATTCATCTCTTTTATAAAACTACTTAATTACATAACTATAAATACTTACAATTTCACTATTAATCACTATTAAGATAATGAACCCAAGAGCACTTTTGAGGATTTCTATTTACTTATACAGAAGTGAAATTTTTGAAATTTTAACTTCAACTAGTGATAATTCGGTCTTTACGATAGTAGTAGAATAAGACGATAGTCTGTCTTAAAAATCATTGATTTTTAAGACAGACTCCTAATCTTGAATTATTCCTGTAGATAACATAAAGACACAACATCCTGCCTGGCACCCACACCAGCCGGATCGGAGGGAACCCCTTATTCCTGTATGGCTTATTTCTGTTTCTTTTTAAGTTATAATTCGCTTAAATTAATTTAATAATATTAAAGACATAACTTCTTTTTGACATAATTGCATCCTACTAAATGCTACTAAATGATATGCCTCTTATTAAGAAGTCGGTCATAGTAGGTCATACTATAAAATATAATATGTATTGATATGTGGTTTCATTCATTATAAATTTTTTTTATAAAAATTCTTACCTCATCCATCTTCGAAATGCAGACTTAAAAATCTGCCTTTTTTGTGTTTATTTGATGACAATTGATGGAAGTTTTCGCGTAAACATTACAAGAAACATTTGGAAATATTCCATATGCAATATTTGGACATTTCTACAACGTTGTTTTTGATAAAAACTGCTAACACCACAGAAGAAACTTCTTCTTTAAACGCTTTAAACGGAAAGCAAGAATGCCAAGAATGGTTACGCGTGGNATATATTTGTTAAGAACAGTATTTAATTGTAAAGATAATTTAATATTTTAAGTATGATGCAGTTAATACTTGGTTTACGTGAACCTGAATCAATGTTGCCATCCTTACCGATATATGACATCGACTGATTTTCAAGAGCTTTATGTTTAAAGAATGCATTTTATTCTACATACAATTCTAACATATTACAAGGGTTTTTACCCAAGTTACAACTTCATGGCAAATTATTATGGAAAAGTGAATGCATAAAATTGAAGTACACACATTTTTCTACACATTGAAGTTTTCCGCGTTGTAAAATTAAACACTAAATTGAGACGATAACGCTTCAAGGATACTCGTAGAATGTAGGAAGAGATTACGTGTAACTAAACGTAAAATTGAATTGTTATTATCTCGAAATTTGGGTAAAATAGAAAATGTGCGATCTTGTCGGAATATTGGGAATTCGTAAAGAAATCTGTATAAATCAGTAAAACAAAGCTTTGTCATCCGCCTCATAGATGGCGCTAATTAGAAATTTTTCTTTTTAATGCAGTTTACCAACAATAAGCAATTTTCGGATATTATGCGTATATTAATTGTATGGATGTTTAAAAAACAATATTAATCCAAAATAAAAAGCGAAACATAATAACATAAATAAACTTTATTATCCAGCGGATAGAATTAATTAGCGTTATAGAAAATAGAACTTAAAAATTAAATAATATTAAACAATGGGTGTTAATTAAATGTTTTTTTTAATATTCGGTCAGTAAGAAAAATCAGCTAACAAGTTATTTTGACAGCATAATATGTTCTTGTAGACTATAAAAAAGCAGCAATAGTTTACTTTTCAAATACTTTTCAGCCGTATTTCTCCATTCACATTTTCTAAGCATATATTTTTTTTACTGTAACGGCTTCAGATAATGTCATTCCACTTTTATGAACGCTGTACAAGCTCTTTATTTCAATAATAGAATCGTCGCCTATAAGACTTATATACTTACCAGAAAACAATAATTACTTTTAAATTTTCAATATAGATTAACAATACCATCCGGTGATGCTTCCAAAAAGCCATTATCAATATCTACAAATAAGTTAGCAGGCTTTACAGTAACGCGAAACTCCCTTTCTAATCTTGCACGAGCCACTATTTCTTTTTCACTATCATATCATACCGGCACTTTTAAATAGTTTATTATAAAGTAACCGATATATTAAATTTTGAGAAGTTGTCATTTGGCGTCTTTTAGCTCTAATTTAGCAATTAGTCGAGTTTTTTTCCCTGAATATAAGTGTCACAAGCATACTGGGCAGAGAGCTTACTCTGCTATTTGATTGCGTTGCTCTGGTGAAACCTCAATGTATCTTAAAAATTGCTGCCCAACCTGTCCACCACCACCTTTTTGTAAGCCATACTTTTGCCATGAATGACCTACGATACAAAAATCAACAACATTAATTAATATACAATAATTTTATTAGCGATAATTTGAAACAAATAAAATACCTTCATTGTAGCGCAATGCTGTTATATGTGCTCGCGTTTGGAATGAACCTCTCTGGGTTAAATTTAACCTTTTTCCGCAGTTCAATTTTGCCAAAAACGACATACCAATACAGTTCTGCCTTATTGTTCACTTCATTGTGAATCAATTATACGCTTTTCTTAATAAATTTTTTATTGCGCCTATGTAGAAATAATTACAATTAGTAATAGTATACAGGTCATCCAAAAGTATGCAGCAAAATTCAAATCCCATGTACAGCAACTAATTTCAAGTCGAAATGAAAGAATAAAGTTTTTCTGGTCGGCTTTTGCTTTCGAGATATTCGACATTAGTTTTATATGGGTGTGATATTTTATTCATTCAGTTCAACTTGAAATTGGTTGCTCTACACGGGATTTCAATTTTGCTGCCTACTTTTCAATCACCTGTATGTCGTAATAATATATAGTAATACCATACCATTTATGTGATATAAAATTTCAGTTAATCTCAAGCGGTTTATCGTTTCTACGTTTACAACGCCACTCTCTTTGCAAAATCACCACTACAACTGGTGATTTTTAAACACGTGATCGGTGGTTCTGCTTTGTGTGCTCTTTTGGAATTCTTTTATAATTGGGACGGTAATATATTTACGTCCTTGCTAGGTAATCCATCTTTATTTTATGCAAGGATTTTCCATAATTTTTTATTGCATGGTTTGTGCATTCGATTTTTTCAACTCCACACCCATGTTCGCTGTATTTGATATAAAACACTGGAATCCATTGAATTCTACACTTTTGCAAAATCCTTCAACGATTAAATCTGTTTCCATAGCTAATGAGGATCCTTACCAGTTTTTAAAACAAATGTGCTCAACTACACTGTTTTGGTTTTGTGCACGAGCACAAATTGAACAATACTTGATTCGCACTCCCAAGAACAATATTTTTCCTGTTCTTTTGCCTGTTATAACAACCTTTAAAATTGCAATCCAAAAGAAAATACAAACACGTTTATGATTTACCACTCCAGAAGCCGCGTTGTAGTTGTGCCCATACGACCGGTTATTCCAACCACCATCACAGTAGACCGTCAGTACTTTTGTGACTAAGTGTAAATTTAAAGTTTATTTCATAATCATTTTTGACATATTTCCAAAAAAAAACAATTTTTAGTTATATTCTTTATATACAACATATTTTACTTACCTTACATACAAATCATTTTCTTCTAGATATATTCTTCTAGATAAGATTATATCTGTCAACAAGCTGATTCCGACATACATTAAATACAAGTTACCTCATCACTTGAATAGTACACAAAAACGTCTAATAAGAGAGAAGCATATCAATAATAAAATAAAGAAACAAGACATAAAAATAGACCACAACAGATTACTTTTATTTATATATCACTCACTAATAGATTACATTACTTTGAGCTACAAGAAATTATAGAACAGGCAAAAGAACACAAGAACGGTATCCTTTTCGATAATTGCAGAAGAAAACAAAGAAAGATTGACAAACTCATGGTTGAAAAAAGAAATAAAGAAGAGAAACTACAATTAACTCAACAACAGGAATCGTTCACTTTTCACCCTAGAGCAACAAACCTAACCTACGTAACCGTCACCTCGAGAACAGATTTTCCTCAACAAAGGACACAAATATGCACTACCGAACCACCCCAGACTGAGTCACCTGATTATAGAACTGGAAGCAGCAGCAAGATACAACCAACAAGAGAACGCGCAAAGGAGTTAAGAGGTGCGCGAGAGGTTTCTAAAACTAACCGCGAAAATGTTTCGAGTTGGGAAGTATTACTAGCGGGTCTACGATCACCGATCGGCCGTGTCAGTTCATTCGTTTCAATTCGTATATCCTCGTTTTGTTGTATTTTTGTGCAATGTAAAATGTGGGCACGTACAGTGGCGGCGAATCAGTTACTTCTAAAAAACGTAAACGCCTTTGCCAATACAAGCATGATTGGGGACTACTTAGTTTTGGATAAAACCTTGTGAGAACAATGTGTTCAAAGCTATCTGCACATTGTGCAAAATGCACTTCAAAGTGGCCAGTGGCTGACTCAATGACGTAAAACAGCATGACAGGGATGTCGAACATCAGGATAGAGCCAAACAGGTGAAAACCAAGCAATCTGTTGCGGAGTTCTTTGGATGCCAAGCGGGCACGTCATCATCGAAGAAAATTCCTGCAGCAGAACTTACAAACGTTTATCATAACATAGTGCATGGACAATCTTACCTTTCGTTAGATTGCATATCTACACTGGCTCCTATCATATACCCGGACTCCAAAATTGCTGGTGACATGAAATTAATAAGGACTAAAGCATAGCAAGTTCCATACTGGCTCCTCTATCCATAGAACCAGCCGTGAAGAGATTGGTTGAGCAAGACACATTTTATTCAATAGCTACAGATGCAGTAAACCACGGTAACATTAAAATGTATCCTTTAGTGGTAAGATACTTCACGCTACACAAGACGGCTTGAGAAACTATTTACTGGATTAATATAAAGACGCTAAAGAGACTTCAAACGATATATTTACAAACTAAATGTTCTGTAGCTGATAGTGACTTACAATGTACAATGTCCATTGTACATTATGATTTGGATTGTTTACTTTATTTTGATTAAAACCTATCAACGTTGCTAGTTGCTATGGAACAAATCGCTAGCAATTTGTACGTAACAAGTAATAACGTTACACTACAAGTAGTTTTACTGTGATGTACAGGATGGTTCAAATTCGATGTCCGAATTTAGCCTATTCGGAATAGGCTAACTTGGAAACTATAAGAGTTAGAAAAAAAAGTAGCTTACATGTCATGATCTCGTTTTTCGAGAAACTGCTAATGCCGAAAACCTCATAGCGCTGTCGTCTTTTGTTTTTCCCCTAGAGGCCAAAATTGAAAATATCGTAAAACCAGCAAGTGCGATTATCTTCGTTATTATTATAGGTGGAGTATTATAACTAAGACATTATATGGACACTTTTCTACAGAGAATTTGATGACGTAGTCAAAAAAATTTTTTCGGTTTTCGATTTTGAGATATCATGACAATTTTAAATTTACAGTTTCCTGTAAATTACGGGGCGGTAGGTAAAATCTAAAAAGTTAACAATTAAATAAGAAGATAACTTCTGGTATTTAAAAACAAATAATTATGTTTATTACACCAACTGTTAATACGGAAATATTTAATGGATTGCATTGCTTCACACTATTTTATTTTTCATATCTATAAGATTGACATTATTTCATAGATTATTTGTTTTTGTTTGATCAAATAGTATTTATAAATATTTTATTAACGCAAAAAATAGTAATTTGACAACAAATACTAATAATTTTATTTTCCAAACATTATTAAAACAATGCTACAAAAAATGTTGAAATTGACCTCCTCTTTTTTCGATGCAAATTTCACAACGCTTTCTAACACTGTTTATTGCGTTAAATATACTTATATTTGGAATAGAATTGAGACAATGCTCAAAATTTGTCTTTAACTCTCTTATATTTTCATTATTCATTAAATATAACTGGTTTTTGATGTAGCCCCAGAGAAAAAAATCCAGTGGCGTCAAATCCGGTGATCTTGGTGGCCACCGATGGTTTCCGCTGGAACCAATCCAGTTGTCTTCAAAATTAATATTTACAAAATCAGATATATGTACGTCTAGCAGTATGCGCAGGAGCGCCATCATGTTGAAATAGTTATTTACGATACAAATGCGGAAAGGCTCGCTTTTCACATGAGTACGCTAGTTTGTACAATATTTTTTGTAACGAATAAAACGTCCCTGTGTGACGATATGAGTTGCATGTGGGGTTTTTGACAGGAAAAAAATCAACCGAAATTCAAAACGTCAATATTGATTGCAAATTGATTTTTATAGATTTCTTTAAATATGTAAAACTGTTATCTGCACACGAATGTATAGAACGTTCTTATTAATCTTTTTCTATAAACATGCACATTTGGTCATTAAATGTTTATTTTTACTAATGGGTTGGTAACACGTCAAATTGAAGGTGACTAAATTTTTTGAATTTCAATTGTCATTACTTTTTAATTTAATTTGAAAAATGTCATATTTCGACGAAGAAATTATGTGTACACCACCTAAGGTAAAAAAGAGCAAATGATGCTGTTTCGCAAATTATACCACAGAAAAGTTTCTGTCGTTATCAAAGAAATTATGACAAATTTCTTGAATGGTGCAGACAGCAAGAAATCAAAAATACACAGAAAATGTGCTGTTAGCTTATTTTGAGCAGTATCAAAGTAGAAAATCGTGTTGAAATTATGTTTAATAACATATATTGACATTTCAAAATATTCGAAATTAATTGCGTTTTTAAAAAGAATCACAGAGCATCACATATCTAAAAAAATCTGCAGTTTTAGACGAAGAACAAATAAATAAATTTTTGGATGAAGCACCCGACAATGTGTTCCTTATGATGAAGGTATTTAATTAAACGTGCAAACAGTTAAATGCTTTTATTATTAATATTTTTACATTTTCATTAGGTATGTTTAATATTAGGAATTTCTGGTGCACTAAGACGTGAAGAATTGTGTAAAATGAAGACCAGCGACATTTCATTTCGTGATGATGTGGTTGTAATAACCATTCCAGAAACTAAAACTGGTACTCCCAGATACTAATAAGCTGAAAATATACAAAAATTTACGCAAAAAAAAATAATCAACGTTTTTTGTTAACATATCATAGAGGAAAATGCCGAATTCTTAGGAATTGAAAATCCTTCGATATTTACCGGCCACAGTTTTTGTAGAAGTTCAGCTACCATGTTGGCAAATCATGGCGAAGGACTAATTGGCATTAAACGATTAGGAGGATGGAAATCATCATCAGTTGCTGAATCTTATATTGAAGATTCTTTACATAGTAAAATTGCATTGTCAAAGAGAATTCAGTCTGCACAAAGCCCGTACCGTTCCAATGATCAATCAACAGTTAGTATCAATGAATCGCAACAAACATTTTCTGCAGTGAATACCACTCCTGGTCTTTCAGGAGTAGAAATTAAAAATTGTGCTAACTGCAACATCAATATAAAAGTTTTTAATAATTGCACTGTTTCTTCAACGTCTCCTGAAAAATAATTAATCAGGAATAATTTTATTGATATGTAATGTTAATACAAATTACTTACGTTTTTGTTTAATGTTCTTTCTTCCATAATAAACATATTCATAAATAATAAAAATATTTGATACTTGATATTTTTATAACTATCGTTTTAAAACTATTTTAATACATAAATAAAACCAATTCGACAAAGCTGTCATAATTCGAGGTTAGATCATGCCACAAAACCATGGACGTAGAAGAAAGGGGACGCGACATCATCATTAGGGCTCGGATTTTATGCAAAATACATCTTCTTTATTTTCTGGAATATTTTTTTCAAAATTGGTTTCTGGGCGAATTACATAAAAAAAGGCAGATGGTACAATAAAAAAATTGCATATTTTGCATATTTTTACAACTTTTTTGATTGTTGCATAAATTGGCCTTTTACTGCATATTTTCGCATATTTTGTGATTTTACTAGATTTGTTTCTTGTTGCTTAATAAAATAAATATAATGACTGCGTGATTTTTAAATATGCGAACATACCTTTTAGTTTAAAGCACAATACAGGAAATTTTTTGATTGCGGTTTGGTTTCTTGTTTACAACGATTCACAGCAACATGCGGGGAATCCCTAGCGCTATTGAGTTTACGTTTAAGGAAATCCCCAACCATAGTTACTGTGGCTGTGTTCAGTGTGAGTGAACATTAATCTACCAATCTATAACAACAATGCCTAAAGTGAGATCGTGTCTTGTGTCCCAGTGGATAAAAAGTTATCCCGAACTAAATTTAAATAATGAGGAATTATTTTGTAAAACTTGTGCAATAAAGTTGTAAGTATTTTTTTAAAAATTATGTCGTAGCGTTTTAGCCAAAGATTTAAGTTAAAAATTAGAGTTTTCAGAGGAGTTATTAATGGTTTGTTTCGAAATGTATTATGATTATGATTTGTATTTCTGATAGACTTTTACACTAGGAGTTAAAAAAAATGGAAAACTGTTAAATTAAAACTAAATAAAACTATATTAAATTTGATGTCCCATCTTCTTGGAATATGTTTTCACATATGTTTTTAGACAATCGACAATAAAAAATACGAATCTGTTTGATAGTCTCAGAATTAAATTTTCATCTGTTAGAGTATCTATGGCTAACTTTTTTAATTATTCTTTTTTAAGATAACGTGTGAGAGGAAGAAAATAAATAGAACAACATGTGAAAAGTGCAAAACATATATAAAAATGTGATAGAAATAGATTGATAACAACTATAAGAAAGGTATGTATATGTTTATATACCTTATGCTATAGGCATATATTTTTGCATATTTTGAATAAAAAGCTTGCATATTTAAGTATGCGCATATTTCCTATAATTTGACTGCATAAAAATCCGAGCTCTAATCATCATATATATTACTTACGAAGTCGCGTTATCGAAAGCAGACGGAGATGGATTTATGGAAAGCCGTTAGATTCTATCTTCTTCTTAACTTTCGTCGCTATTTTACTCTTAAAAAGTAAATATTCCTGTTAGTTGCGGTAACAAGAAGTATTTGTGCGGGAAAACGCGTTTCCCGCACGTCCTCTCTGTGCTGGAAATAGGTATCTAGATGCTATGAGTACAAAAATATAGTTTTTCCGCATCACGTAAAGGTAAACCATCAACATATCTTTCAATGTGGTTTGTTAATATGTTTAAATACCGTTCCGCATTTAAATTTTCTTGGTATATTTGATATGCCAAAACTTCATTATTTAGCAATGCTACCCATACGTTAAAGCCAAAGCGGCCTTGAGTACGTCTTTCAATGGTATTTTGGGGATTAACGTTCGACCATATATGTTGGTTATTTCTGTTAAATATCCCCGCACTGCTAATATGTGCTTCATCGGTCCACATAATTGCTCTACTCAAACCTGGGTTTTCATTAACCTGATCTACGTACCAACGGCAAAATTCAAGCCTTCTTTGGGTATCATCATCTCGTAAATGATGCATGATACGAGGAACTTATGGCTTGTATTTGTGTTTATGTAAAACACGAAGACAACGGTTTCTTCGTCTTCAATTTCTTTATAATACGATTTTGGTTTAGGCGTTTTAAAACAACCAAATGTTTTTAAATTTTCTTCAAAACGACTAAATATTTTCGCATTTGGCTGCCTTCTTTCCGGGTATCTATTAAAATACAACTCTGCAGCCAATTCACTACTTTTATTTTGTAATATGTAACATTCTAACATGTCAAACTTTTCAAAGTTTTCGTAATTCATCTTTAAAACAGGATTTTTAAAGTGACACTTCAGACAATTTTTGAATACAAACAAATGTTGTTTTGTTTATTTGAAATCAAAAGAAATAAAGTCCCTAGATTTACAAAGTACCGCGGTTCATGAAGCCTGTTTTTGAGCCAAAATGGCGGTTTGACAGCTTGTCACTGCATCTCACCACTTATTTACAAAAATATTGCCGTCTTGTTGCCTTTGGAGTTGCAAAAATGGCAGTAAGAAGGACTTTCGACTCTTCAGAGTACTACGAGAAAAAAAGAAAGGAAATTTGGCGTAATGTTTTGGTTTGTAGTTTTAAATTTCCCGCTTGACTTTCGAGCCAAAATGGCGTCAAACCGCGGTACTTTGTAAATCTAGGGACTTTAAAAAGAATAATATATGAGCGCCATCTATCAATAATTTATCAAGTCATTTAATAATAATATTAAATGTTAATAAAATATGTGAAATAATGCAATCTATTACAACTTTTGTGTAAAACATATATAAATTAAATAGTTCAACAAATGTATTTGTTTCAAATATCAGAAATATGTTTTTTAATTGTTAGTTATAGTACCGCAATTTACAGGAAACTGTAAATTTAATTTCTTCGACGGTACTAGATGGAAATTTTATAAAAAAAATTATTTTTAGGTTTATTCTAAAACAATAAGAAATAGACCTGTCGAACCCTATATTTTTGTAATCAGAAAAAAATAACGAATTTATTAAGCGAATAATCAGTGGTTGTTTCAATTAAAAAAAACGAAAATTGTCATGATATCTCAAAATCTAAAACCGAAAAAATTTTTTTGACTACGTCATCAAATTCTCTGTAAAAAAGTGTCCATATAAAGTCTTAGTTATAATACTTCACCTATAATAATAACGAAGATAATTGCACTTGCTGGTTTTACGATATTTTCAATTTTGGCCTCTAAGGGAAAAACAAAAGACGATAGCGCTATGAGGTTTTCGGCATTAGCAGTTTCTCGAAAAACGNCGGCATTCCATGATTTGATTCCTACATGCAAGATATAAACTGATGAAAATTGAATTGAACTTTGTTCCAAATCCTTTTCATAGTAGTGCTGATTAGATTTTGTAGATTTTTATTGTGTTTTCTATTATGCCCATGTTTAAACAGCAATACTTCTATGTATGATTGTGCATTAGTATTGTTTTATTTATGTTGGTAACTTTTTTGCTTTTTCGGTGTTAATGCTTCCGGTACTTGCACACGAAAAATATTTCTGTTTGCCAGTTTTTGTCGAATTTCATCTATTAATGCTTTCCAGATTGTCAACTAAACCTAGATGTCAATATTGTAGGTGTGCATCTCTATCTTTTTTTGAGTTTTAATTCGTGCAAAAAGTGAGATTGATAGCTTTAGGACTAATTCAAAATGCAGTAGGTAGCTTCAGGCTGATTTGAAGATGTGGTACTTGAACACAATTGAATCATTGTAGTTACAGAATCTTCGTTGCATGATAAATATTACTGTCAAGCAGTGATGCCAGATTAGGGATTTTATCCCTAGTTTTAGGGACAAATTTAGGGATTTTTGATTGATTTCTAGGGATTTTACTTAAGTATTCACATATTGTTCGCCACCACGGTTATTGCTTATTTTAAACTATTTAATTATTAATCCGCAATAAACTCGTGCCGTCGGTGTATACATAATATAGAGTAGGATACATACCAACAATACAGACATTCTGCGCCATCTAGTAATGGGTAACAGAATGTTTAGTAAATTGATTTGAAGGCAGCTACTTTATTTGCGGTATCCGGAGAAGTAACATTGCGTTGCCCGGGGATTTACCGAATAACCCTGCAGTTGCTAAAAGCATTAGTAAGCCGGACAGCTTAAAATCCTTAAAAGTAGTGTGGTCTAAATTTATCTCTTTAGAGGAAATAAATGGAGATCGAATTGATTTTCAGTGGAAAAAGATAGCTATTCACTATAGTGAAAGCACTGAACCCCCAGAACAATCCGTTGAAGGATTTTGGTTCAAACTAGGACAATATACAAATTTCAACGATGAGAGAGAATTTAAAGACATAGCTACATTAGTTACCTTGTGCATGTCGCTGCCTCATAGCAATGCACAAACAGAAAGAGTTTTTTCTGCAGTAACTGATGTAAAAACAAAAAAAAGAAATAAATTAAGTAGCGAAGCACTAAACGTCATTTGTGTTACTCGTTTCTCTAGTGCCAACTGCTGTCAAAATTTTCATATAGATAAAGATCACTTCAGTTTGATGGCAGCTAGTAATTTGTATAGCAAATGAATGTTTATAAGAGTTAAAAATATACCTTTTCCTTATTTATGTTACTTATGTTGTTATTAGTATTTTTGTGAAATAAAAATATATTTAGCTAATTTTAACTTTTTATTTGTTACAAATAATATGCATGTCAATGATTCTGTGCTTTGGAGATATTCTAGCGATTTTAGAGTGTTTACAATTTAGGGATATACTAGGGATTTTTTCATGGACATCTAGTGATTTCTTGTTGGAGCAATATGGCATCACTGCTGTCAAGATTCATATAAGCATAAAAGTAACGAGTTTATATAAAAATGCTCGTTGCTTTTTGTCGTAGTAGCTTACAAATTCATTGTTGTTAATTTCATCTGTAAGAAAACTCCTGATTTTTGTAAATGTGACATAACTGTCAACTGTAGTTGTGTAAAATCNAGTAGTGCTGATTAGATTTTGTAGATTTTTATTGTCTGTTTTCTATTGTAAGAAAAAATTCTTAAATAATGAGTTCTCAATAATTATGCCCATGTTTAAACAGCAATACTTCTATGTATGATTGTGCATTAGTATCACTTATTACACTTATTAACGCTTATTAAACGTTTTATTTATGTTTTTATCGAATTTCATCTATTAATGCTTTCCCGATTGTCAACTAAACCTCTATCTTTTTTTGAGTTTTAATTCGTGCAAAAAGTGAGATTGATAGCTTTATGACTAATTAAAAATGCAGTAGGAAGCTTCAGGCTGATTTGGAGATGTGGTACTTGAACACAATTAAATCACTGTAGTTACAGAATCTGCGTTGCATGATAAATATTACTATGAAGATTCATATAAGCATAAAGGTGACGAGTTTATATAAAAATGCTCGTTGATTTTTGTCGTAGTAGCTTACAAATTCATTGTTGTTAATTTCATCTATAAGAAAAATCATGATTTATGTAAATGTGACATAACTGTCAACTGTAGTTGTGTAAAATCAAACAAAATACATATAGTTCATTTTTTTCTATAATACCTGTCAAATTGTTGTAATGTTGGCAAAATTAACAGGGAGTTTTGCTTTATTATGTTTTGAAATAGATATGTCACACTGACGGTTGAGCTTTCGTTATTCAAAAAGAAAAGGTGCATAAAAAAACGCTTTTACAATAAATATGTACTTCGTTAAAATCGTATTTATCTAAAAATTTATTAGTATTTTAACCTCAACTATTTAGTTATTGAAAATGTTACTAAAAATCAGGAAAACAACATAAATTTTATAAGGGTCCTAGATAATACCAACAGAAACCCTAAAAAATTTACATTGACAAGTATTATAGAAAAAAAACGAACTATAGGTACTATTGAAACTTAATAAATCATCGGAAAGGAGATTGCATGATAACCAATTATCTGTGAATGCTGAATCTGATCCGAAACCTTCGTTTTCTTAAGGCTGTATTTAAGTAAAGGAAGTCCCATACCTGACCTTGAAGAAATAGTTGTATTTNTGAGGTTTTCGGCATTAGCAGTTTCTCGAAAAACGAGATCATGACATGTAAGCTACTTTTTTTCTAACTCTTATAGTTTCCGAGTTAGCCTATTCGGACATTGAATTTGAACCACGCTGTACATATAATTAAGTTTATTAGTTGACAATTTTCGTTAATTTCAATTTAAATTATAGAAAACTTCACGCAAATCGAAACAATAGATATGATATTAATATTTGGAGAATGCCGAAAAAACGCAGTTGCTGCTGCTAGACTCTAAGCGCAGAGATTTCGTGGCTGTCGCCACCCAAAAAGGCATTATTTTCCAAAATTTGTGGCGAAAATGTAAACTGAGCCGGTCAATAATGGAAACCCTAGATACATTGTAAGTGGCGATACGGAACGAAATGTTTTGGCATGTATCGAAAATAACAACAGTGTATCAGTTAGAGAGATTGCGATACAGAAATTTGAAAAACATTGGTATAGAGGATTTTAAAAAAACGTAAACTCCGTTCTTACAAATACCAATTACATCAACATTTGTACGAGAATGATTATGCAAGACCACTCCACTATTGTAATTGGTATTTAGAAAGATATCAAAACGATAATGCATTCCCCTTCAACTTGGGTATGTTTAATCGAAATAATAAAAGATATTGGGCACAAGAAAATTTATATTTGATGGAGGAAGGGAATTTCCAAAAAAGGTATGGTTTTAATTGTTGGATACCTTATGGCATACCATATGGCACACCTTGTTGGCAACCTTATACCTTACAGATTAGGGGACAGATGCCTCAACTTGCTTAATAATGGAATTGAGGATTTCTTGGAGGATCTACCAGTTACAACTTATAATAGATTAATTTTCCAACAAGACGGCGTCCCACCTCACAACAGTAGAGTGGTTACTGATTTTTTAAACAGAAAATACAATAATTCATATCCTCTTACCTTCCAGGTCACTTGACCTCACACCGTTAGATTTTTTTTATGGGGCAAAATCAAAAATGAGGTGTATAATACACCTGGAAGGTCTCGTTCGGCATTAGAAAATCAAGTTAGAAATTGTATTACCCAAATATCTCCGCAGGAATTACATCGAGTTGTTAGATACAATTATGTTAAAATCGAGACGGGGAGCATTATGAATATTTAGAAAATTAGAAATCTCAACAGAAAAGCTTATTCGTACAGGCTCCAGTACTACCAAGAATATATGGATTACCCAAAATCCATAAACCAGACGTCCTACTACGCCCTATTGTCAGTGCCATAAATTCTCCCACCTATCAGCTAGCAAAACACCTTTCCAAGATTCTGTCTCCTTTTACAGGTAAAACAGAGTCATATGTCAGAGATTCCACACATTTTGTAGTGTAATGGTTGGTGATGATGGTGTAAAATGATGGGATCTCCGGGTTAGAATAAACGCATAATAGCTTCTCTTAATTACTGCATTTATTGACAACACTTAAGTTACACGACGTGTCACCTTTCAGTAGCTTGAGTGTACTCTCTTTCCGAGCGATGACCGCCGCTACACAATACCTAACGTGCGTCATTTAGTTCTTACTTTTAACTATCTTAACCAACTTAACAATTTGCTTTTATTACACTACAGTAGAATCAATTAGGAGTATGAAGTTAGACCCTCAGGTTAGACAGTTTCATCAGGGTCACCTCAAATAAAAAGCAATCATTGATTTCTGAGGTATGATTTATTTTAGTAGACACAGTAAATAAAAAGTATTACTATCAACTAATTAACATAATCTTGCCATTCAACTGCTCCATTGGTTGAAAAATATTCTGTAAACTCTCTTTATATAATGAGTTAAACATATTCCCCAAATTTCATTTTCCTAGCGTTTATGTTTTTGAGAAAAAAAAATTATACCAAAATTTTCCGCCATTTTTGAAGGGGTGTAGCAGTAGTATAGAAACGCCGATTCTAGATAGGAAGTTGCACCTCCGCACCTCCGTGACGTCATCAATCCAATGTAAAAGGATAGGGAAGGGTACCAACCTACGGCTGAGGTGAAAAAAAAATAGGTTGNATCATCGGAAAGGAGATTGCATGATAACCAGTTATCTGTGAATGCTGAATCTGATCCGAAACCTTCGTTTTCTTAAGACTGTATTTAAGTAAAGGAAGTCCCATACCTGACCTTGAAGAAATAGTTGTATTTATTTCGAAATGTCACATGCTAATGTGGTTTAGTATTAAAACAAGTAAATGCTTTACAAATCAATTCAAATGACCAAAACTTGTGTACCAATCAATACAAAAGTAAGCAAAAGAAATTGCTTTTTTGCTCACCTAAAACATTTAGCTAATATCTAGCAAAATCATTTAGCAAAACATATTAGAGAGCTCGGGAAAGCGAGGCGGTTAGATAAAATGAGAAAAACTATCGGAACATTCATGCCGCTAAAATTCAATTTCCAAGCAATTCTCCTCCGCTATTAAGAGACATCAGTGATGATGAGATTGAATTACATATTCAAAATGATTCTGTCCCTAATTGAGATGTATTGTACAAACAATTTTCAGTTCACACTCAGGCTGTTGAACGATGTGTGAAACTCGAACGATGTGTAAAGTTTGCGGTGTGTCTAGTAGGGGTGGTTTTATCAGAACGACTCTTCTGTCAAGATCAACCATTAACCCTAACTTCGGCCATAAATCAGATTTCAAAATACCGTCTGCTGAGACTGAGTAAAAAATGAAGATAGTTAATCTTTCAATATGAGTTTCTCTAACTTACGACTCTTCACACAAAACTTGTTTTATCTTTTCAACACACAAATTTTTTATGAATTTTACTAAACGTCTAAGTAGTTTGATTTGAAACATTTACGTTCTATTCAATAAAGAAAAAGAATTGAAGATTTTGTATTTTCTTCACCTTGAAATGTGATCAAACCTATATTTGTAATTGTTCTTTTTTACAAAATGTGATTTAATTCATTTTTTTACCCTTTCTTAGCTTCTTCAATTCGCAACTTTTTGGCTATTAAAACTTTAAAAAATGTTATTGACATTTTTTGGTTCACCCTACCATAGATCTCTTTGATATTTAATGTCGTTGTCAATCTTGTAATCTCTCTGTGAAGACATCTCTGGTAAATATTAATAGTTGCAGTTTTTACATAAGCTTAACTTGATAATCTGTTGATTTAGAACTAATTGTAAGTTACCATTCTGCTAAGATTGTTACGAAGAATAAAATTGTTCAAAGCGAGCAACATATTTCAACTCGGTTGCATCTTGTGATTGGATTGTAGTGGCAGATACAAGATGGTATCATGATTGTTTCGGACTTTTTCAATTACAAATCTAGTCATTGTGCGTATTAGATGGCTGTCAAAACAGGACGGTATTATTGGAGGTAGATTTAATTTGATTCAAAAAAGTGATCAAATCAGGAAGGAAAGTATCAAACTGTGGATACTTGATCGTGCTCAGCCAATATTATATTTGTCGCTATCTTTTCAAATCATATTCAGGATTTTTAACCCATCGATCGTGTTTTAATGAATAATCAAGTGAAGCAGTAATCTGCCATCGACAACCACCTGAAACAAAAATTAAAATAAAAAGACTGTCATTATTTGAAAAAAATCAAAAAATTCGAAGGTTCAGTTTATTGTGATGGTTTCCCACAAATGAGATAGCACAAGAAAAAAAAATTGTTATAATGATTACTCACACATCAAGTGAAAGCTTCTTAGGTAAAAGCTTTTCTTACATTGAAATAAAGAACTACATTAAAAATTCTCACATTAATTTTTATGTGTGAATCTATAAGATTTATTATTTTCAACATTAACACATTGTTTTTTTAAACGCAAGTTTTTAATCTAAATCTCTCTTAATCTTCTCAATTTATACTGTAAGTTTGTACAATGATAATATATGTGTTTTGCGTCTAAGTAGTATAGATACTTCAAAGATTTTGCATTCTTTCTTATTCACCCTATATAGAAAATCAATCTTAATTATATACCAGTTGTGTTTCTGAAGCAATAAAATTTAATTATATAAACATTCCTTGGAAAGAATCCATTTCTTCGGATTTTGAACTAAATTCTACATTTTGTGACAATATAGAATAATCAGATAAAAGAAAGTGGGGTGAACAAATTGTTTCTAGGTACTACGAGTATATAGTTTTGAAGGGTTAAATCAACGTATGCTAACAAACAAATAATTTGCTCGTTGACTTTAGAAAAAAAATATTAAGATAGCCTGAAACATTGTACTGATGAAATCATTTCATTTAGTATCTAGCTCATTAAAATCGGAATGTTAAATCTCCCAAAACAGATTCTCAAAGCCTTTCTGTCAAGATTATTACCACACTTCAACAATTCAGGTCTTGTAGTGATTATGTTGTTCATTAATTGCTGCAATTCTCTTTACCTTCTCTTATAATTGAATTTACATATTCCTTTTCGTCTGTTGTGCTACATATTTTTTGTTTCTAGTACTAACTACCCATAGCACCTTTTATAAGAACACTCCAATTTTCAGTATGAAGAGAACAACCTTACATTGGATATACCTTGTCAATCTTCAGTTACTTGACTTTTAGTATATCGCCTCTGTATAAATAAATGAATAAATTTACCACAATTTCTCATGATTATGTCCCTATATACAGCCCCAAGTATTGTTTGTGCTGTAGTTTTCCACATTATTTTTCATTACACTCATTCTCCTTCTGTGCCAGAGCAGGACCAGCTTGCTTTTGTTGACTACTACTCTCAATTTCATTTCTTCCAGTTTCATAGCGACCCTTCTCCGAGTAGCTGCTGCTGCTGTCCTCAGTTATATACGTTGGCGCTTCTTTGTTACTCCACCCTCCAGGTTTATTCCGAAGATCTTATCATAGCGTCGATAGTTCCTTGTTGCCTTGTAGATCTTTACGTTCAGAGATATTATATTTCTGTGTAAGAAGAACGACTGTGCCATTTATATCAGGTACCTATTGATCTTCCCCTCTTGCAGTGTAGTTATGATCTCTTTATATGAAACGCTCTCAAAATTTCATCTAGAATCGTAATTACTAATCAGTAGATCAAAAAAGCTGAAAAATTAGCTATATCTTTTTTGGGTGCAACTTTTTGTTTGTCTAATGTTTTCGTATATCTTTAACGGGAATTTTGATAATAATTTACTTCATTTTGGCCAACTATTTGTTCAAGGTATATAATAGAAATTTTTATTTTAAATACTTACCTCAACTTTTCCTCCTGTTTTTCTCACAACGATAATGTCATCTAAGTTAGCATCCCTGAATTATAAATATTATAGAACACTGACAATAATTGCTTGAAATTGATTTGGTGAAGTCAGTCTTTTCAGTCAGAATAGACAAAATAAAAAAATATTAACGGAGTGTTTATTAATTTTTTTAATAAGATTCTTATGAATCGATCTAAAATTTAAACGTTGTTATTTGATTTTTAGTTTTCATAATAGTTTCACTCACGCACATTCTACCGTTAATTAATATTTATAGTTATTCCGTTGTAAGAATGTACGCATATGAAGTACAGATTCCTAATTAGTACATATTCTCGTCGCGCTCTCTAACTATTGATACCATCCCCTTTGGTGTTACATTGCAAGTAAATCACCTTTTAATCCACTGATGTTCAGTTAAATGAGAGAAATGAGAGTTAAACGAGATGACTCATAGTAACTTTCGAGGTAACTTTACATAATTGGTACAAAACTCGATAAAGATGATCGAGAAAGGAGAAATCATATGGGGTAAATATGATCTTCTGTGCATTGTTTGAACACTTCTGAACATATAAAATATAATAAATCAAAACAGTTTTCATAAGACGATCAGCAATGTTTCTTCACGTGATCTTTTGCCTCTTTTTGGACATTGTTTCTGGAACTTATGATCGCTGTTTTGTTCTAGTATTAATCATTGCCTCGCTTTGGTTAGGCTGTAAACAATTCTACAGCGCAAGTAAATTGATCATTAATGTAGTTTTTGAATAAATGCTGGTTTAAACTTCTTCATATCCAACTATCCATTCCTAAAATTAAATCATAGAAAATTAAATTTAGCTACTTCTCATAGTAATAAAAAACAAGTCTAAATTGTGTTTACTTAAGGACCCATTTTACACCATTTTTGCTCATTCTTTTTTCAAGAATGCCTTTAGTTGCTAGACTTTTTCTTTGTTAACAATTTGTTTATACAGTGAATTTCCCTTAAGATGCAATATACAAAAATACAGGGTGGTTCAGTTTTTAATCGGGAAACTTTACTAGGACGTAGTATTTGCCAAAATAACACAAGCTTTTTATATAAACATAGGGACATTGAAATTTTGTATGTATATACTACTGGTTATATAATACCTTATTTTCAACCATACTTTAAACTTCCCTACCACCCTCTAACGGGATGAAATTCACAACCCCTTTGATTTTTTTATAACAACTTTTTAACCCCATGGAATATTAACATAAAAAAATATGGGTTGTAAAGCGTAATTATTATTGGTACTTTTTGGTCTATTCAGTTTTTTAAAGTTAATGTTTTCGGTGTTAGAAAAGGTTATGTCAGAAAGATTGGTCACTCTAGGAGCGAAGGAGATGTTATTTAATGGTACTTTGAACGAGGGATATTTCATATAATATCAATTTTTTTAATGTGAAGAAATAAACTATTGTTGTGATTAGAATTACTTGCAATTGGTTTGTCACTTACGTCGTTATCCGGAATGAAATTATTTCAGTTGGATCGTCTGTCTCTTCTGGTTAAGGGAATTCTTCTCGAGTCTTTCAAGTCTTTTCTTTTTGATTTCTTTATTGCGGAGTGCTGATCGGTAGACTTCTTCTTGAAATTTGGAAATGATATCTTTCTGTTCCACAAAATGTAATTTGGAGAAGCCGATGTATAAATTTAAATATTTTGTCTTGTTTTGACTGTACAGGGTGGTTCAAATTCGATGTCCGAATTTGAAGTCGTGAGATATCATGACAATTTTGGTTTTTTTAAATGGAAACAACCACTGATTATTCGCTTATTAAATTCGTTATTTTTTTCTGATTACAAAAATATAGGTTCGACAGGTCTATGTCTTATTGTTTTAGAATAAAGCTAAAAATAAACTTTTTTTTATAAAATTTCCATCTAGTGTCGTCGAGAAAATTAAATTTACAGTTTCCTGTAAGTTACGGGGCGGTAGGTAAAATCTAAAAAGTTAACAATTAAATACGAAGATAACTTCTGGTATTTAAAAACAAATAATTTTTTAATATCTAACATTCTAACATGTCAAACTTTTCAGAATTTTCGTAATTGATCTTAAAAACAGGATTTTTAAAGTGACACTTCAGAAAATTTTTGAATACAAACAAATGTTGCTATGTTTATTTGAATTAAAAAAATAAAGTCCCTAGATTTACAAAGTACCGCGCTTCATAAAGCCTGTTTTCAAGCCAAAATGGCGGTTTGACAGCTTGTCACTGCATCTCACCACTTAGTTACAATAATGTTGTCTTTGGAGTTGCAAAAATGAGAGTAATAGAACGACATAGTTTTAAATTTCCCGCTTGACTTTCGAGCCAAAATGGCGTCAAACCGCGGTACTTTGTAAATCTAGGGACTTTATTAAAAAAAAACGTATGAGCGCCATCTATCGATAATTTATTAAGTCATTTAAAAATAATATTAAATCGTAATAAAAAATGTGAAATAATGCAATCTATTCCAACTTTTGTGTAAAACATATATAAATTAAACAGTTCAACAAATATATTTGTTTCAAATATCAGAAATATGTTTTTTTAATTTTTAGTTATAGAACCGTAATTTACAGGAAACTGTAAATTTAATTTCTTCCACGACACTAAAAGAAAAGTTTATTTTTAGTTTCATTCTAAAACAATAAGAAATAGACCTGTCAAACCCTATATTTTTGTAATCAGAAAAAAATAACGAATTTATTAAGCGAATAATCAGTGGTTGTTTCCATTTAAAAAAACGAAAATTGTGATAATATCTCAAAATCTAAAACCGACAATTTTGGCCTCTAGCGGAAAAACAGAAGACGATAGCGCTATGAGGTTTTCGGCATTAGCAGTTTCTCGAAAAACGAGATCATGACATGTCAGCTACTTTTCTTCTAACTCTTATAGTTTTCGAGTTAGCCTATTCGGACATCGAATTTGAACCACCCTGTACTTTGTAATGTTGTTGTAGGCGTTTTTTCATAAATTTCTTCTCGAGTTCGAACTGTGCGTTTTTGAAGTTTTTTGAGATTTTTATCTTGAAAGACACCGGGGTAATTTGTTTATTTATAGCTTGATGTAGGAAGTTTATATGATCTTTTGTTTTTTCACGTTTAGTCATCATTTTTCTTAGTTGCAGGAGAATAACAAATAACTTTCCATTTTGTAATTTGGCAATTAAGGTCTTCAACACCCTACAACTAAGATGAATGTTTCTACTTTTAGGTCTAATGTTAGTTCTAGTGACAGTGGTAGGTAACGCTAGTTAGCATAAGATATCACTATTTTGCATATTTTTATTGCAATAAAACTAGAACTAACGCAAGACCTAGAACTAGAATCATTCGGGTTTAGCCGTCTTGAGAGACGTGCGGCTAAATCCGAATGTTTCTAGTTCTTGGTCTAGTGTTAGTTCTAGTTTTAATTGTTATTTAGCGTTAGATTGTAGTATATTTTTATTGAACGAAAAGTAGAACTAACACTAGACCTAGAACCAGAAACATTCGGGTTTAGCCGCGGCTGTCTTTAGACGTCCGAAAATTCAAGATTATGAGGACGTTACCTTTTTCCAAGCAAAACTGTTCCTTTTGCAGAACTACCCAATGCTTGTACTATTAAATCTATGTTACCAGTGAAGAAATAAATGGTTAAAAATGAAAGACAGTTTCAATGTACTTTAACTGGTTGTAAAATTTTTTATTTTTCGTCTGCCTAGTTTCGCCTTATAGGCATGTTCAGAGACTTCGTTAAAAATGTGAAGTTACATCCATTTTATCAAAAAATAACTATAGTATTGACTGATTATGTTGTAGAATATTTCTTAATTCCGAAAAATTCCATAAAAATTAGTTAAACTTTTAAAATTAAAGACGAGCACGTTACATTTTAAACTGCATTATTATTTATAAATCCTATTCATGTTATAATACGAATAATTTCGTGTCTACTCCATCCTATCACAATATCTTATCTTTAGAAACTGAGCCATAATTGTACAAAATCACTTGAAGTGAGTAAATATTGTTTCAAGTGTTTCAACATTAAAAAAGTTGATTATAATTAAAAGTGATGGAATTGTTCATCATTTATTGTAATCGATAAAGTTGTTCAATAAATCCGCATTTAAATTTAAATCATTTCGACTTCCTCTATGTGGGAAATCAATCTTTATAGAAAACTGTACCAACATCTTATCTTATTTTATTTTCTCAATGATAAAGTCAACTCAAAGGGCCTCATTGTTAACGATCTTTTTGCAGAACCGGTGGTTTGTAATAAAAAGATAACGATTTTCTATTTAAGAAATGATACAGTTTTCGAATCAAGTTTAGCGGAAAATGATCGGTGTCCTTTAAAATTTCTAAACCTTAAAGGTATCATAAAATACGTTTCCTGAAACGTTGCGTGTCGTCCGGTTGTTCTACATTTCTAGATTTTATCGCTGCCTTGGTCTTCCGGTTTTCGTGCTTGCCAATCGATGAATTTCGCACGCTCCTACCTTCTTACATCTTTGACTGTTAAAAATTTTTTAGACGAAGAATTAAAAATATCTTTCTTTTTGTAGATCAAAGGAGAATGCATGGAAATGCGGGCGATCGGAGAGCGCTCGAACGGGAAGCTCTTCGAAATGTCATCGCTCAATGGAACGCCAACCGATTAGATATTTTTGAATTGTCCGAACCAAATGAGGTAAGTTAAAAAAAAATAAATCATCGTAAATCACTTTCGCTATCACAATTCATTTCACACGTTTGTTCTAATATATCTAATAGACTTAATGAAAGTATCTAAACAAGAAGTGATTATTTTTAATAGAGAGCGGGAAAATTCTTCTTTTATGTAAGAATAAGAGCAACGCAGCCGCGTACAATTAAAGTTTAAGTGGTCTCGAGTCCTAATTGACCTACGCTCATAACTTTTATTTCTTCTCGTTGGAGTTAATGATCTAACGAGATGAGTGTTGAGAGTTTGTATATTGTTCCCAACGGTGTGACAGTGACTCTGCAAGGCGCCACGCCACGATAATCGTTGTTGCGGTTCATTCTTCGTACCGACTGGTTCTCTTATTACTCATAGTTTAAGCACGCCAAGAATTCATTGTGTGTCTCTCCGTCTCCGATATGAATACTTAAACGAGAATTGCTTTTTTTTTTGTAGTTGTAACTCGAGAAACAACTTATTTGGATTTTAAGTTTTATTAGGTTAGTACTACTCATGTCAGAGAAAGTTGTTCCTATGATGTAGTTTCGCATTATTCTAATTAGTGTTGGTCGGATGGATTCAAGTTTTAAGTTGCCATTCTTCTTGTCTATTTTGGACCGGATGGAATTAATTGCCTCATTTGGGAGAAATTGTGAACAGTGAACGAGAACGTTTCTTCGTTCGTTCTTCGTCGATGACCTTAAAAAAAAGACAAACTCGTGACACACTTATTTAAGCGTGTAAACTATCCAGTTCAAAAAAACAACAACGTTTAACATAGAGAGATAACCTTGTTAACACGATGACAGAGTTTAGTTTACAAACGAAATCGCATTAGATGTTTTCGTTGGAATTCTTTGTGTAGTTTTATTGCGTGTTGGCTAAAGTAAAAATAAAAAGAAATGGGAACAAAGAACAATGCGGATGCTTGAATGTCATTATTATTATTAACCAAATATGACGCTTAACATTTTTTCCTTGCTACTGTCCATCTCCCGTTACGCGATTTGCATACCAAGCAGTACGATGGTTTGTAAAGAATGTTTGTTCATCCGTTTTGAAGAAAACGTGCTTGTTGAGTATTAGAAACTTGGTTTTTTTTATGTATTCGTGAAGATTCTTTGTTTATTTCTTGGTCTCATTTAAAATTTGAATGGACAAGTTGGGTTACTTTCTAATTGCAATCGTGTATTCTTCGAAAGTTTGCATTACCTATTTTATGTTTACATCATGAAAGTGTAATTTATGAAAAGTAGTAATTTTCAATATCTCTACTTTTTTTATTATTCTTGTTTGTGAAAGTTTTTTTCATTCGTTCTTTTCACCATGTTATAAGATATTTTGCCAAAGTCGAATAATAATGTTTGTCGCCCCACATTTCTCCTCGTACGCATTGTACAGTTACGGTTGTTGGTCAAAGAAGAGGCCCCGAGGCTATGTTTCGAACGGTAGAAACTCTCTTTTAAAATCTGTGTCTCAATCAGACGAGTTGAATTGAATAGAATACGGACGATCTTTCGTTTATTACGAGGAATTTGCTCGAACGCATTCTGACACGGTTCACCGAGTACGAACAGAGTATGAATCCATTAACCTTTACCCGAAGGAAAAGTACTTCTAAAAAGTTATATGTGATCTATTTTCGAGGCATCAAAAAACCTCAGGCGTCGTTCCCACATTCATTGAATTACATTTTTTGTCTTAAGCAAAGTCTTAACAATGAACGTTATTGTTTTATATTTTTATAAGTAGGTACCGTCATCTTTAAGATGATGGTTTAATTTTCAACGATGGATTAAAAAAAATCTCATCTGGTCTTGTTTAAAATCGCGCCCTTTAAGATTTCGAAATTTAACACCTCTTGTATTTCGTTACGGTAACCGATACTCTTTGTGGTGCTATAACGTACCTATTGTATAACAGCCTTCCTTTTGAAAACGTCTGCCTTTTGTCAACTTACTTTTTACGAAGTTTTTTTCGGAATATAAACGATTATCACTTTATGCGAATTAAAAAAAGTTTTTGTTTTTTAGGATTTGGAATTTCATGGGGTGATGCGATTTTATTTTCAAGATTCTGGTCAAAAAGTAGCAACAAAATGTATTAGGGTCGCTTCTGATGCCACCGTCGAAGATGTCATCGGAACGTTGGTCGAAAAATTCCGTCCGGACATGCGAATGCTTTCGGTGCCTTCTTATGCCTTGTACGAACTCCATCAGGGTTGTCCCGAACGAAAAATGTCGCCCGATGAAAAACCGCTTTTGGTTCAACTTAACTGGCACGTGGATGATCGCGAGGGACGATTTTTACTTCGAAACGTTGACGATAGAACCGTAAGTTTTATTTAAATTGATTTATTTTATGACCGGTATAATTTTCGTTTTTATGTTAGTCCAATTCGGTTGGAATGTCAGATTCCAACGCGAGTTTTCGACGAAAGTTATCAAAACGTGAAAAGAAACAATTAAAAAAACAAGAAAAACAACAAAGATTAAAAAGTGAAAATGGAGATAACGATAAAGATGGTGTAGCAGAAAAATTATACACAGGTAATATTTATCTTAATCAATAAGAATTGTTTTTAACTTGTCTTTTTTTAAAGAATTGCCTGAAACGTCTTTCACAAGATCTATATCGAACCCAGAAGCTGTTATGAGGAGAAGACGACAGCAAAAATTAGAGAAAAAACTTCAACAATTCCGTTCAAAAGATGGAGGTCCAGATACCGGGGGTACCTTAAAGATATATGGTGAAGCTCTTTGTAAAGACGTCCCTTATAAAACGTTGTTATTGTCGATAAGAGATTGCGCGGGTGGTGTGGTTAGAGAAATGCTCGAAAAATATGGTTTAAGCAAATCAGATCCTTCCCAATGGTGTTTGGTCCAAGTCACTCAACAACCAGGTGTTCCCGACACAGAGTACGTTTTGGATGATGAAGAGTGTCCTTTATCCATTTTAATGAACTCGCCTAATTCAAGTAAGTTTCATTTTAATTCATATTTCATATTTTCAATAATTTTTGAGAGTTGTGATGGTGGTTGTCTATCTATTCGGAAATTGCAACAAAATCTCGATATAAAGAGCTTATTTTAATAACTTGAGAATTGGGTTATTATAGAACAAAATCATTCTTTATTTAACCTTTCAGTACACATATTTACACAGTCACACGCTCGAAATGATCGTCGTGCAAAAAATGGCGCTAATTAGAAGTTATTCTTGCGTTGAATAACAACTAAAACAAGAGTTAAAACTAACACTAGAACTAGAAAGTTTCTGGTATACTGGACCGAACTGATAGTATTAAAAAAGATTACTTATTTTAATTAATTTGAGAATTTTAGGATTCTTTTTACCGCCATCTTTAATCGGTTTGACTGAAAATATGTACGAGTTAACTACATTACCGACTTCAAAGTTTTAAATACATCATGGTAAGATGTCTCTGGGTATTTTAAATTAACTCATAAGACTTAAATTATCCTTCCCACGAATCTCATTTCGTATACGATAACATAAAAAAAACTATAACAGCTTATGACTCTTTATAATCGTAAGTATATTCCACTTGACGTCAGCACCCCAAAAACTCTTTCTCGCCCGATAAAAATAATAATTGTATAACACTTGGCGACTGACGTTGGGTGATTCCCACGCGCCGCGACGCGTACCTTCACCTTTTGATGACGTCGACGTCTGCACCCCTTTTTATCACTTATCGACAAGAAACAGGCGTAGGTGGGGTTGTCCTTCACTCAATCTGGTGAGACGTCCTTTTTCACCCCGAGTATTTTACCAGACAGCGAAGAGTTCGGGAGAAAATTTAATTTGGTGATTAATTCAGGTACATATTTGTATAGTTTTCGAAATTTAGATTTTGTTGCTTGTTTAATTATCTTCAAAAACTTTTGATCTTTATAATAATACAGTAAAGGTGAGGTTAGATTTTATATACTATGTATGATATTTTTGAATTTAATTGTACAATGTATTATAGCTTATTTAAAAATCTCCAGAGAACCATAATAAATAGTTATTTCTATTTTTATAATATATAAAAGCGGTTAAACCGTTATTTTAATATACAAAGTAAGTATAAAGAAACTAATAATGTAATAATAGAATGGAGAAAAATGACATGTTTCTCAAAATAGCCAGAATATTATCGAAATGGGCAACAGAATTTTCAATCGAATCAAATAGATTAAAACGACTTTACATTTTACACTGTTTATAGCAAGTAAATTAAAACACACCCTTACAGATTGTTACACTCCTCATTAATTGTTCATACTTTTCAATTTTGTTATAAAAAATGTTATTAGAGTGACATCTCAAATCTGTATCGTCATTAAAGATTAATACATCAGATTACAAATGAATTAAAAAAATATTACGCCTGTTATTATATTTCGCTTGAACTCATTTAATAAATGGATTTAATTTAGTTTTATTATGATTATAATTTAATCGAGACCTGCTCGAGGTTAAAAATTATCAATCCGCCCCTTTATTAATTCGATTCTCAGCTTTACACAAAAGTTCTTATTCTGCTCCGCTATTAATTAAGTAGACCTGTTGCTACCATCCTCTTGCTAAATATATCTTATACATAAATCCAGATATAAAAGCTACAATTTGCAAAAAGGTGGATTTATTTATCTGATAAATTTTATTTTATAGTCTCCTTAAAATATAACGCGGTTTTTCAAACACATATATTTTAATCTAAACGTTGATCGATGATTTGCTATAATTAATTTTGTGCGATTGGAAAAACCACGGGCGATATTTTATTAATTTTGATGTCGTCTTACAACGACGACTCGCCAAGCAAGCAGCAATAATCTATCAAGGTCTTTATTGGTGATGGAACAGATAGTGATTTTGCGAAAAGCCGGATATTCGACCAGATAGCCGGTTATCCGGCATATCTATCCGGCCATTATGGTTATAACTTCTGATGCATTTTTGGTGATACCCTACAATGCCACATTATTGCGATATTTGAATAAAAATGAAATTAATAAGAAAGCCGATAAGATGTGTCAACTTATTTGGATCCAAGATACAAAATGAACTTTTTTGATGACAAAAACTAAAAGCTATTTTTCAAAACGGGTTGGTTCATTGGAAAGAGGACACTTTTATTAACACGTTGGGACATTTTCATACTCATATTCCAAGAAATAGATTTCATACGAATTTTTAAAACTTAATCGGCGAAAATTGCAAAATTCAAAAAAATTGTCGATTATTTCAAAAATTTATTTCTCAAAAACTAAAAGTGATTTTTCAAAACGGCTTTTTGCATTAAAAAAGAGGATACTTTAATTAATAATTGGTGATATTTCCACAAGGATCCTTCAAGAAATTAATTTTATAGCGAATTTTGAAAATTATCGATGAAAATTGTAACATCGAAAATTTTATCAAAAATACAAATATTATTTTCTCAAAAACTAAAAATTATGTTTCAAAACGCGTTTGTTCATTAAAAAGAGGACACTCTTATTAACACATTGGAAAGTTTTCATGCTCATATTCCAAGAAATGGATTTTATACGAATTTTTAAAACTTAATCGGCGAAAATTGCAAAATTCAAAAAAAATTGTCGATTATTTCAAAAATTTATTTCTCCAGAACTAAAAGTGATTTTTTAAAACTGCTTTTTTCATTAAAAAGAGGATACTTTAATTAATAATTGGTGATATTCCCACAAGGATCCTTCAAGAAGTTAATTTTATAGCGAATTTTGAAAATTATCGATGAAAATTGCAACATCGAAAATTTTATCAAACTTCAATTATTGTTTTCTCAAATACTAAAAGCTATTTTTCAAAACGGGTTGGTTCATTGGAAAGAAGACACTTTTATTAACACATTGGGAATTTTCCACCACTAGTCTATTACGCAACAAAATTCCACTGAGTTTTAAGGTGGATAAATGGTATCTAGAATAGCGGATATGTTTTCCGCGCATCCTTAGGTTTTCCTTCAGGAGTTATCAAATACCCTAGGTATATTACCTTACAACACACAATATTATATTTATCTCTATTTGTAGTTAAACGGAGTTAACCTAAAGGTGTCAATATTAAATCCATCGTTATCAAAACTCCCCGACAAAATACCAGCACAAAACCTGTCCATCAAACAAGAAACGTGACAAGCGCATTTTTAACTCCAAATGGCATTCGAAGAAACATCATTCACACTAACTTGATATATCCAGATTTGAGCTCGATAGTAGCAGTCACCAATTTTGTCTTTCTGACGGCGCGGCAATTGATAAACATCACTGACAGTCATATTCAAGCGATGATAATTCACGATGTTATCCTTAAGTAAACAATTTATATCTTCCTTAAAAAATCCTTATGGTGGTGTGAGCTGATAAGGTGGAACAGCGATTAGATGTACTTTAATGATCCTGATTTGATATTCTATGATGTAGACGTTCCTCTTGGTCGGAAGATATGATTTTTCGCAATCAATGAATTTAATTTTAACCTCAACCCTTTTCTAATTTCAATTTAAGGCAACAGACCAAGACAACCACTCATATTTTTAGTTTCATTGATCTATTTGTAAAAGATCTAGCATCAATCCAGCTTTAGTATTAAAATCAATCTAAACATGCACAATAATTTCTACCAAATATAATAAGCGAAGTTGTAGAAATAAGTTTTCCTTTGCCATCACTTAATTAAACATACAGAGTGTTAATTAATTATCCTACCCGATGTAATCATTGCAAGTATGCAACCAATATCACAGTATTGGTATTGCAATACGCGATTTGCGTATGATGCGTATTGCACTGTGATATTGGTTGCATACTTGCAATGATGACGTCGGGTACGATAATTAATTAACACAGTATTGGTATTGCAATACGCAATTTGCGTATGATGCGTATTGCACTGTGATATTGGTTGCATACTTGCAATGATGACGTCGGGTACGATAATTAATTAACACACTGTATTATGTATTCTTTCATTATTAAATATTTGACCTTCAGCCTTTATTATATTGTATAATAATAAAAATAAATGTAAAATAATTGATCACTCGCGAGTTGCATTTTGCTTTAGTATTGATTACATCTTAACCAAACTTGTGAAGTGTATGCACATACAGGATAAATTTTACCCTCGGTTGAACTTTTAGGTCTTCCTAATCTAACATGGAAAATTCTGAACTTGTATAAGCGAATGTTAATTTATAATTAAGCCTATTACTCTTTATATTTCTTATCTTACCGTACATATATCATGGTTTGGCATCAATACATTCAGTTTTGGGTTGATTGTTTACATTTTAACGCCTTATAATGCTTAGTAATATGTCCAATACAATTTTACGATATTGACATCTAATTGTAAGCCTTTTTGTTTAATCACAAGCAGTATTTTATTAATTTCGATATTGTATAGCAACTGTTTATTAATCTCTATAATCTACAGGGTTATATACAGACTGTTCATCTTTTACCAAATGGTACTTGAAATTATATCAAGTATCAAAAGCAATATTGTTATAAAATGTTTGTGAAGTCGATGGAAGAACTGTATTATTATACAATGACATATCTTGTTATTTAGTTGGAATTCCTACACTTATCTTGCATGGAATGATGTGAGCAAGAGATATTTTGTTTAAAAAATATTCGTGAACATAGAAATACTATTTTAACCATTTCCCATGTTACATGATTGTCCAAGCAAATAGCTTTTAAAGATGTTAAATTTAACTTAGCGTAAAAGTGTGTTATCCAGATCCATATCTCTTTCCGCATAGTATTAATAATCTCTTAGGATCACACATTTATTTCCGTATTTAACGTCCAGAGTTAACCGCGCTATTTCTATTATTATGAAAAACTTTAGATTTGAATTTATTCGTTGAAAAGTTTACGTCAGTAGCTCGCGATGGTTTATCTTTTTTTTTTTTTTACTGAGACGATGATAGACATCGATGTAATTAGGTGTAGCATCGGCCTTTCGTTTGTTTATTAGAATATAACTAACATCTGTTTCCACGTTCTCATTCCTCAATTTTCAAAATTTAGAATCTGATTTTCTGGATTATTGATCAAATGAATTGGTTTTCTCTCCATTATGTTTTTTTCAAGGTCAAATTTTTCTTATTTAAATTAATTTCTTTCTCAAATTGTGCAAATTTTGATTCATATTTGATGATACTTGATATCTTCGTTTGCACTTTTCCCCCAATTATACAAGAATTTGCGGCAATAAAGTTGTTCTTTATGAAGTTGAATTTTTGTAAGTGACCCCCTTTTTAGTATTCGAGGTGTGCGTGCTCTGCATTCTATTTACTTCAGTGTGGAAATTTGTGATTATAGTATTAATGTCGGACAACGATTACGAATTTGAGATTTTATCAAGATTCAGAAATTAGATCTAATACTCATATAACATAGAAAACAAACAAAGGCATATGTTGCACTGAATTGGGTCTGACGCATCATCATGAAGTACTTTTTTTAAAACTACGCGAATCTCGAAAAAAGCTCCAGAATACTCACAAGTTACATTTATTGATATTCTTCCATAACGTCTGCTAAGAGCGTTAACCTGATAACTGCATAAACTCAGTCTTTACAGGTGGCAATAAAAAAATTCTTTTTTAATCTTTATAGCTTTACATGTATGCATTTTTACAAGTTTTGTCCACTGCTAGACATAAACATGCGAACCAACCTCATAGCCTTAAATTGCGCTTTGGGCAATAATTCGTCACGCTGCGCTGAACAAACGAGCTGACGAATTTTAATACAATTTTAACGAACAGTTTATTTTCGCAAAATAATATTACAACTTTTTAAAACACACACAGCTTGAACTAAACGAAATTATATTTTTAATAATTGAAAGAGCTGCAGGACATAATTAACAATTGTTTCTGAATGCTACTGGAGTGCAAAATAAATCGAAACTTTTTATATAAATAAGACTTCATCTTTCGTGAGGTTGATTCGTGAAACGATTATTGTAGCACTAATAAATGTAAAACGGAATACTTTCGAGTACTTTCAATTTCAATTGCGGTGAATTTAAATTATCTTATTGTGTCCTAGAATGTATTATTTTTCGAACGCGTTCCCACTGGTTCGACAAAATTATAAATCCTTTAAGTTATCTTAGCATAACTCTTTTTGTGTACAGTATTATTAGGGAATCTCACTTTTCGAAATGATTTATAGAAAGTTTAATTCAAGTACTAAAAGTTAGATTTGCACACCTTTCAATTGAATGAATAGAATGAATGGAGATAATTTTGTTTTATTGTTGAGTATAGCTAAATTTAGTACTATATTAAAAATTGCTATATCAATTTTGATATGTGCATCTGTCGATGTGTATAACAATTTTGTCCATTCCTTTGCTTTAATCAATATATGGCACTCATGTGGCACCTATGAGAATCAATATATGCGTTCACCAGAGAATTCCGCTTACAAATTTTCACGTTTGCTAAAATGGCAGCCATTTACCAAACATCTTTGAAATAAATTTTTCGTTTACCAGAAGTTTCTAACAGTTTAATCTTCGTTTCTAAACGTTGACGGTTGGTGACTGTACCCTATGAAATGGAAAACCGTGAAGCGAAATTTTCGCTCTAGATAAGCTTCCAAAAGTTCTAAAATACATCTATATCTTTCATTTTCAAAAATGGATATACTTTTTATTAGGCTAGTTCATCACGTGTTTACATCTACATTTTTTCCTTTTATCGCAATTTCTCTCGTATGTTGCATAACATCATTTTCCACTCAATTTATTTCAGCAATAAGCAAATTGGAAACTGCCTTTTTTACCTGGAAACGCGTTTTTATATACATATATTTCTTACACCATTTTTGGGAACACAGACAACAGACTCTAAATATTCTGAAATATTTATATCACTGTACCTGTTTGTGTGCGTGTAGTAGGAAAAATTGTTGAAAAAACATTTTTATTATTATTATTATCACGAAAATTTTGTACATACATTTCGTACACAACGTTAATTTCACTGTATAACTGCAACAAATGATTTTTGTTTTCTTTATGATTTTGTGAAAATCTTTCTGTAACTCAAAAGACTCAAAAGAAAGCCTGCATGTTCAAAATATGCTTTCCTTAACTCAGAATTCGTGATTCCATAAATGGAAAGAAATCTATGCTTCTTTGGAAAAGTATATAGCATAATATGCGTTTTCCATCGAGAACCGTCATTGTAAATTAAAATTTGTAGTTGTTTTGAAATTATGTGTTAAATTGAATTGAATGAAATTTGTTATTGAACTATGTTGACAGATTTTTTTTCAAAAGCAGATGTGACATAAATGACCTTTGTTTTCAACAGGATGGCTCTACATGCTACACAGGTCCGGGTATAATCATGTTATTACATTCAAAATGTACTTACCATGTGATTTCTCGAAAACTTACAAATGAGAATTTCAAGTGGCCACAAAAATAATTACTTGCTGTATGGCTTTTATTCAATATCATCTTGTACTCACAGAGATATTTTTCAATTTTTTCAACTATTCATCATCTCTTTCGTTTCTGACTGTTTTGTAGCTAATAAAACAATTTCCAGCTACGTAGCATAACTCCAGCTACGCTTCCATAACTTGCCTTAATCTCAATAACTAAAATCATTGCAATTATGTTCTTAGAGTGCTGGAAGAGATCTTCAAAACTTCACAGGAGCACTATTTGTACTCTTAAAGATGCGTGGGAATTAGAAAATTTGTGTTAGACCATATTGCCAGGTAAAATTCACCTGGAAATTCTGTAGCCACGCCTTATTGATGAAGTTAATATGAATAGATTTGGTTTCGTTCAGTCTGATATTAAATTTTTTAGTCCTGCTATTTCTTTTTCCTACTGCTAATATAGATGTGTCATCAGTAAAACTGGTATTGTTTTCTATTTGTGGTATATGACACGTGTAAATGAAAACACAACTCTAAAGAATGATCTTACTATAACAATGAGCGAATTTGCTTTATACCCGTTATTTTGTGAAGCTTTCCGGATTGGAGGTAAGAGATGTGTTGATAATATTTTTACTGACAAATTCTTATCAGTTCTTAAGTTGGAAACAGTAAATTTTCGCCTCGGAGACCATTTTGCTCAAATACTGACCTTTAGCGTGGTACTTGGAAAAAGAAAACATAAAACGATTAAACACCGTAATTTTACGATGAGAAATATTGAAAGATTCAAAGTCTTGCTGACAGATTGTGGCTGGTCTTACATAGCAAATGCAGATGCGCAAAATAGTTACACATATTTCCACACTAACTACCTACACTGCTTATTAAAAAAATTAAAAACCGGTTAGATGCCTTGAACACAATAATAATTAAAAAAAAAAGTATAGAGTAGAAATAGAAATGGCAAAGAAGGAAGCAAAAGGTAGATTTATTCAAAGTTCTGAGAATAAGGTCGCAGCAGCTTGGAAGCTTGTAAAGAAAGAACGCGGAAAAGGTGAAAATAAATCGCAAAACCCCTCTAACTTAGACATAAACGTTTTGAATGACTCATTTGTAAACTGCATTCAATTAGACTCTAGCAACAATTCGAATAATACAGATTCATTTCTACTATCAAAACAGAAACAAACAAATACATCGCTTAATCAGATTATGGACTTAGAGGAAGAGGAACTGCTACAAATAGTAAAAGACCTGAAAAAACGAGTACATTGGATATATACGGCTTATCAACAAAAGTCTTAAAAGAAGTAATAACTTGTATTTGTAAACAATTAACAGACATTTTCAATAAATGTATCAAAGAGGGAATTTTTCCAGAAGAACTGAAATACGGCAAAATTATACCAATACAGAAACCTGGAGATCCCAACGGCCTGAATAATTACCGTCCAATCTCTATCCCATCTACAATGGCAAAAATTTTAGAAATTGTCATAAAGAAGAGCTTACTTCATTATCTGACTTATGAAAACTTGTTAACGCCTTATCAACACGGTTATCAACCAGGTAAATCCACAAACACGGCACTGCTTAATGTATTACAAATGATCATAAAAGGTTTTGATGAACAAAAATATACTCAAATTGCCTTTTGTGATCTTAGCAAGGCAATTTGATCTTGTAAATCATGACATTCTTATTAAGGAATTGAATAAATACGGAGTAAGAGATAAGGCCCTTAACCTGTTAGTTTCATATCTGGATCAGCGACAACAACAAACTCACTGGAAAGGTGAAATATCGGCATGGAAGAGAGTCGAAACAGGAGTTCCGCAAGGTTCGGTTCTTGGACCGATTCTTTTCTTGATTTACATAAATGATCTGCCGGATTTTGTAGCATCGGATTCACTCTGTTTTTATACGGACGATACTTCCTTCATAAACGTGGAAAAGGATATTGAAAAACTTCAGGAATAAACTAGTACAACAATGGTTGAGGCAGAAAAGTTGTTCAACTCGAACAAATTAAAATTAAATAAAACTAAAACCAAGTTACTCACGCTTTATACGAAAACCAATGATCACGTTACAAATCAAAAGACCAAATTCCTTGGAGTGGTGTTTACGGAAACCTTGAGTTGGACAGAGCACATATCTCAGCTTAAAAAGAAATTAGCAATTTCAATATATTGTTTGAAAGTAATGGTAAAAAACTTACCATCGGCTAAATCACGAAATGTGTATTTCGCATACTTCCACAGCATGGCGATGTATGGCATAGCAATATGGGGTGCTTACAGTAACCTAAAAGAAGTTTTCAAACTACAAAAGAAAACGATAAGAACGCTAGTAGGTCTAAAACAAAATCAGTGTTGTAGAGGTTATTTTAAAACTCTAAAAATACCGACATTACCATCCTCATATACGTGCCTAAACTATATACACAAAAACAGGGATTCACTAACCACAATTACAGAGTTTCACCCCTACTGCACCAGACAAGGAGATGATATCAAACTTCCGTATCACAGAATAACAAAATCACAACAAATTTTAACTATATATCTATAAAGTTATACAATGAATTATCACCCATATTCAATAAAGTTATTATTATTATAAGAGGTGCAGGATCGGACCATCAATACCCTTCCCTGGGAAACACCAGCCTTAATGAGTTTTAATTCCGTGTATGCTTGTTTTTGTGTTTCTTCTTATTCTGAGTATATCTGTCTGATTGTAAGATGTAGGATTCTAATATTTTAGAAATCTGCTTAACTGTACTTAGCTTATAATTTAAACTTTTAAATCATACCAAATCAAATGCTTATGTGTTATGTGTTATTATCTCTGCAATACAAACTCTCTTAGCTGCCGGAATGTTCATTGAACAGGTTGGAACAAATGTCATACTCATCTATAGAGATTATGAAAGGCATAATATGATTTGACCAACCCTATACGAGTTTGTGAAATACTTGGGTAAACCATAATGATTCACCAACAAAGAGAAATCGCCTCGCAGGCAGCTCTTGGATCAACACTAGTACATGTTTTATATTCTACACAGATAATAATTATTTGTAATTTCCTTCTTCAGCCCACTAGTGTATTAATTAAGAAAACGGTTATAATCGACCAGTTTAATCTCTGTCCAATTCAAAAATTTTTATATCAAATGGTTTATTGTTACATTGTTTGCTGGGGGGATTATGATCATTTATTGCTGTATAACCCTGAATGCAATTAAAGGTAATACGAACTACGCGGATAACCTTGTCTTATTCCTCATCTTTTATTCCCTATGTTGGTTGTTGGTTAATGTTTTTGTATCCATAATTGGACGAACACCTTAAGTTAAAAGTATAGTTTTTACTACTTGATATAGAAATAACTTTTACTTCCGCAGTACATATTTTTTTCTGCTATCACATATCGCCCATATGAAATTAGTTCTTGTTAAGCATGAAGAAGTTACTTAGGTGAGGTGACTTAAAAGAAGTATTACTTTTGCGGCTTATTTCTTAAATGTTATACATAGTTATTTAAGTAAGCTTTTAGTAATTAATTTCATTATATTCTTTTGAAATGAAAACATTTTTGTTACCTACAAAAACTCTCAACGTCCCATTTATCCTCTTGTCTGTCAATGAACCTTTTAAATTTCACTTTCTCCTCTCTTCCGTATGGAGTCCGTTAACTCCCTAAAAACCCGCTCCTCAATATCGTTTCTCTTTCTTTCGACGTATCCCAATTTCTTCTCTTCTCTTATCCTTCGTGCAGCCTGTACGGTACCGAACGACCGGCGGTGGCCCCCGAACGTTCCCCCAAAGCCCCCCAGAGATCGGAACGCCGCCCCGCTTCTCCCCTATTTCTACTTTTCGAGCGCATGCTTCGATGCACACTCGCACACAAACGCAGAAGGACACATAGACGACGACGTAAACTGGGGGGCCGCTGCCGCTATCTCTGCTGAGTCGTTCTCCTCCTCATAAGGTCCATAACTACGGCCGTTTTCGCAGCATAGATATTGAAACGGGTGGTGAAGTTTGTTTTTGTTTGTTTCGTGGTTCTATTGTGGTGGTTATAGTGTGAAAAGGGGGGAAATAATGAAGTTTACATTGAATTGGGGCGTTTATGTTGCTGGTTTGGGGAGGATGGTGTTGTTTTTGATAGGGTAACACGTCCCAGAAGATATGTTGGGTTAAAATGATGGATTGGGGTATAAGACGTATGTAAAACAAATATTTAATTAGTAGTATTTTTTTAAATTAAGATCAAACATTTTTGATTTTTTTGTTTAAATTTTTGCATTTTTATTTTTTTGTTGAATATGTTGTGTTATAAATGTAAGGCGCTTGCTTTTTTTTGAATTTTTCTTTTTTAGACTTAAAGGTGAACAGTTCTTGCGTTTGTTTTTGTTTGTTGCGGGCCGAAGCTGGTAACCTGTTTTCGTCCCTGAGGTTGGTTCTGTGTTGGTTCCATTCTCTTCTCCTCGTTTAAATAGAACCCGTGGGTTGTTAATTTCGATAATGAGCTCAGGGTTAGGAAGCGGTTAGTTAACTTTTGCGGAATTGGGCTTTTCCAGGTTTTATTATTTCTGCTTAAGGATCTTTTCAGGATTGCGTGACTCAAATTTGCGAGAGGTTTATTAAATTATTTGGGTTCACATCGATTTTCGATACTGGTGACAAGCAATTATAAGTTATAATTGAAGGAGTTTAAGCATGTAATTTTATTTAATAAATAAGTTCTCGGAATTTAAGTTCATTTTAATGTTTTGAATTTTAAATTATGTGGCAGGAAAGTGACCTAAACTTGATTAATTTTAATAAAGTTAACTGTTCTTGTTTAATTATTCAATGAGGTGATTTGATTCTTTGAAATAGATCATTTTGTGGAATTAAAAATGTTTCATTTACATTTTCGATTAATTATTTACATTGCATCGATTTTACAATACATCAACCAAGTTGATATGTTTATAATAACTGTAATTTTTTCCTTTTTATACATCTTAATAGATCTTCAATTTGGAGAAATAATTTATACATTGATTTTCATGTACATCTAGTCTCTTTAACTCAACCCTTCTTTTGAGTCGAACCTAGGTTGAAACGGTTTCGCCGTGGAAAAGGTCAAGGGTCGCATCCATTAAGCGCGGGGGGCTCACCACAAACCGGAGGTAAGTCGGTTCGTTCGTTTCTACGTTCATCGTTGTCGGTTCGTTCGGCCACAACATCACCACCATCATTATCAGTGGGATCACCTTTGATTCTTCGCAATAAAATCGATCGCGAACCGTTAGTTTCTTTTGGTGTGTTTCGTTTGTGTCCTCAAATTCATCGATTTGTTAACCCCACAGAAAATGAAGTCGAAAAGAAACGATAAATGGATGGGCGAAATGGTGACCTCTTTTCAGTTCTATGTAGTTCCTGAAACGTTCCGGTTATAGATTACTTCCGTGGTGAGTGTGTTGATAGTGGGTGTTTACCGTTAGATGGCGATACGATACGAGATTTTTACAAATTGGATCTTAAATTTTAATTGAAACCCAATTATCTCGAATAATAAGGGTTATAATCTACTTCCTTTTAACCTTCATCGTGGACAAACCCAAGTAATTCCATTGTTGTCATCGAGAGGAGACGCATTCATTTAAAAAGAAAAAAATTACAACCCATTGTACTGTGTCTAAACGTATGCACGAACACGTAAGTCGAAAACGAATATGTTCCATCCGAGTGTGTAAGAAGATAGTGGGCGTACTACCAAAAGCCCTCCTCTCGACTTTCTGCAAGCTTTTATTTTTCATAAAACGTTAACGACACATTTGTCACACACAAAACAACATATGGTTCCTATCCGATAAAATTATTATGTAATTCGTTTTTGTTTGCGTTTAAATAGCGTAATTAATCGAACCGGAAACGAAGATGAATACGATGCGAGTCGGAAAGATGTCTTTGAGTTAGGTTTAGGAATCAACAGAAGCAGCTTTCACATGGTGATTTGTATAAAAGTCTTACAATGTCTACATCTGTTTTTAGTCGGTCTGAGACGGTATCGTTTTCTTTTGTATCCGGAGATTTTTAAATTACGAATGACGTCCGTAATGAGTTCATATTGCGAGAAAGGACAAAGGAACTGCACATGTTGTGTACAAGGTTCTGGGAATAAGGGTAATGTCATAAGGATGGTTTTGTACTAAAATAGTTCCACTTCTCTTATTCTTATTTATTTCTTCCTTAAAAATAAATAATAAGTAATTAAGTTATAGAGTATTAAATGGTCAAATTTAATATCGGTTATTTTAATCAGAAATTCTTAAGAGGGTTAATTTTCACATGAGAAAACAACTTTAATACGCATGGTGGTTTCGACAAGAACCAAGGGGTGGCGAAATATTGTCCAGCAGAGTGCTGTTCTGTTCATAACGCTTTGACGCGTCTGTCAAGTAGAGTGTTCGGTTCTCGAGGTTCGGTCGAAGCGCGTTTAGTTGCGATCCAACAGCCGTGGCGCAAAGGGAGGTTTTTCCCTTTCAATCACCCCTGAAAACGCGCATTTAAAATTTCCCCTTCTAAATCTCCAATAAGATCTAATATATAAAATCCAATAAAGTTTTTGATTTATTTAACTCAAAAATTAATTGACTTTTTGTTGAAATGTTAAAATAATTTAGTGAATAGTTAAGTTTTTGATTTAAGTATTTAACTATGTTGGGGTTTAGATCATATAAACGTTTAAGAAATTCAAAATGCGAAATACTTTTGGGTGAGTACCTAAATTATTTTTAATTACAAATAATTATAATTTTTGGGTGTTGTATGTAAATAAGGTAATTCCCAGGTGAAAAGGCGACTCGTTTGACCTGGAGTTAATTAAAAATTGGACGGGAGTGGAGAAACAGAAAGAAAAAAAAACGAGATTTTTATCGATGTCGGCCGATTTTAAATTAAATTTTTTTGAATTTAAATTTTGAATTGTAATCTGCAAAAATTGCCGAAACCTTATTTGAGTTTCTAATCGATAATATAATAATATCGTTGAGAGGTTACTTAGAAACTCCTAATTGTGCGAATATCGCAAACGTAACTTCATTACCTACTAAGTGTAGATTCTATAATGGTGTTAATAACAACTTTGCTATTGGTACAAAGCAAAAGTTTAAATTTAAATTAATAATGGAATGTTTCAACATTTTTGTATCAAACAAAAATTGTATTCAAAAATTTTATTCAAGTAGAAATTATTAATCATATTATTATTAGAGTAATTTCTAAAGTTTTTTAACAATTATATACAGCGTTAATATAGTTTTTTTGGCAGCTTATACAATCTTTCAGTACCCATTTGTTTCATAAGCTCAAATATGCGGGTATTTTTCTATGTTGTATATTTTTATTGAACTAAAACTAGAACGAAAACTAAAAACATTCGGGTTTACTCGTGAAAAAAACTTTCAGTTGTCAACGTCAACTTGAATTTTATTATTATATTCGTAATCTTCATAAAATAACCTTTAAGGTGAGTCCAAACTTGACGCATTTATCTCAAAAAACCTTTTAATTTTGTCATATTTGTCAACTTCATAAAAAATCCTTTAAAATAAGTCCAAACTCGACATATTTAACTTTAATATTAACGGAAATACAATCACTTCCGGTTTGAAACGTTAACGTCAGTTTTGACATATTTGTCATCTTCATTAAAAAACCTTTAAAATGAGTCCAAAGATGACGCACTTATCTCAAAAAACAAAAAAGTTAGAATAAGAAACATTAAACCCTAAATTAGCAACAATGAAGATAGCAATTTAATTTTTAAATATTAATACCAACCTTAATTTTTGATTTTTTTTATTATATTTTTGTTTTTGTGA